>JACEEZ010021527.1:348449-368449 GCA_016584305.1 Chionoecetes opilio | reverse complement strand
TGCAGTGATGGATCGATCATTCACCCCCCACCCCACACACACACTACTGTATAAGCTCCAAGATATTTCCGGTATGATAATAGCTTAGGAATAGGAGTCCAGCACTTGATCAAGACCGTGGGTGAATAACACAGCTGTTCCCGCCATCTAGGGAATGTGTGACGCAACCCGTTTATCATGCGTTATATAAACTCTAATAGATGGTCTCTATACTTACACTGTGCAGCTGAGGGCGATTCCGGGACACTAATTAAATCCACTAATAAAACGGAGAGGCAAAATTCCTTACAAAATGCTTCGTATAAATCTTGAGTTTGCATTGTGTTTGATAAGGATTTCGAGACTGATAAGGAATTTGATAAGGATAAATAAATTCTTTGCAACAAGGGAAGTCAGAACTGGGCGTGTGTGTGTGCATGGGAAAGACCGAAAGAGCAAATATTTGTTAACACCCTGAACGCTGTACAACAACCAAGCACTGACATCACAACATGACAACATTGCGTATAGGAAGGCAATTTATATGTATTACAGGAATTAATACAAGTTTACAAGTTTATTAAAGAAAGGGGGTGGAGATTACATAGAAAAGGGGGGGCGGTCTACAGTCCTCTTGTAGCTTACGTATGTTTGTATGTATGTACGGCACAGTAATATGGATTATTATTATGATTATGTTATTATTTAAGATATAAGGACGAGTATGAGAAGCAAGTGTTGGGCAGCGAGGTCAAAAGAGGAATCCATAATAGTCAGTGGGTCCGTAAAAACAGTGGCAGCGAAATTAGTAAGCAACACTGTGAGGGACTGTGCAACTCTGAAAATATTTTATTGCAACGTGTAAGAAACTAATTAGAATTTCTGATATTTACTGAATTTGCTAAACTTGCATTTCCTTCACCCACCATCCCTCATCATCACTCGTCACCACCCATTGTCACTCATCACCCTGCCTCACCACCCATCATCACCCTGCCTCACCACCCATCATCACCCTGCCTCACCGCCCATCATCACCCTGCCTCACCACCCATCATCACCCTGCCTCACCACCCATCATCACCCTGCCTCACCGCCCATCATCACCCTGCCTCACCACCCATCATCACCCTGCCTCACCGCCCATCATCACCCTGCCTCACCACCAATCATCACCCTGCCTCACTACGCATCATCACCCTGCCTCACCACCCATCATCACCCTGCCTCACCACCCATCATCACCCTGCCTCACCACCCATCATCACCCTGCCTCACCGCCCATCATCACCCTGCCTCACCACCCATCATCACCCTGCCTCACCACCCATCATCACCCTGCCTCACCACCCATCATCACCCTGCGCCTGCCACCGCCCATCATCACCCTGCCTCACCACCAATCATCACCCTGCCTCACTACGCATCATCACCCTGCCTCACCACCCATCATCACCCTGCCTCACCACCAATCATCACCCTGCCTCACCACCAGAACTGGACTGACTGACTTAACTAAACTGAATTAACTGAACTGAACTGATTAAACTAATAACTGAGGGATTTAATTGGGGTATTTTTGTGGCAATTTATTTAGTTGTTGAAATGGGTACTATTTTTTATCCTGTTTTCTTTTCTATATATCCTCTTACATATTAGTTTTTCTCTTCTCGTTGCCTTGGAGTCGTGGTGTTGGTGGCTGGGTAGGTAGTATGTACAGTGACCAAGGAGAGGGCGAGAGAGCGGCGGGCGGGGGGGGGGCGGAGTTGACCGGGTTGCCAGATGATGCAATAGCAGAGATGATAATAGAAAACGTCAGAGAAGCTAAGACTCGTGCATTTATAAGCTCAGCCGTGGAAAAGAAAAGGATTTGTCTAGTGGAGGTTTTTTGGTTGTTAAGAATGTCAATAAGTGAATTCCCATCTCAGGCTGTGTATTGATGTACTACCTACGTTTTACATTTTGAATCCTTATGATACTTAGATACAAATGACATTATTGGGCAAGATATACATATTATTCTCTCTCTCTCTCTCTCTCTCTCTCTCTTCTCTCTTCTCTCTCTCTCTCCTCTCTCTCTCTCTTCTCTCTCTCTCTCTCTCTCTCTCTCTCTCCTCCCTCTCTCTCTCTCTCTCTCTCTCTCTCTCTCTCTCTCTCTCTCTCTCTCTCTCTCTCTCTCTCTCTCTCTCTCTCTCTCTCCCTCTCTCGCCCGTCAGGGTGGCAAGGTTGGTAGAGACGTGAGCTTGCAATGTGCAGAGTCCCTGCGCATTCGGTCAGCGGTTCGAGTCCGCCTAGTTCGTGCTGACGTGGCGGCGCTTTGTATAGTCAATAACCTTGTAGTTGGTACTTGCAAAGTGTCTAGATAGGATGAAAATCTTCTCTCTCTCTCTCTCTCTCTCTCTCTCCTCTCTCTCTCTCTCTCTCTCTCTCTCTCTCTCTCTCTCTCCTCTCTCTCTCTCTCCTCTCTCTCTCTCCTCTCTCTCTCTCTCTCTCTCTCTCTCTCTGTGTGTGTGTGTGTACAGTCTGAGATACAATTTTCACTTTGCAATCATTAAGTTTACTAATGTATATAATCAAACCTTCTTATCTTATATATGTCCAATCACAAGATTCTGAACTTCTAACTATTTGCTTTGCTTACAAATTATATGATAGGACCGGTATGTACAGTATGTATCTGAAACTCTCTTCCTGTTTATATTTTTCTATCTTATTACGACTTAATTTTTTCAAGAGAGGAGTAACAAGACACCTCCCGAACTAAATTGCCCCCCCCCCTTTCTTTATTCTCTTACTGTCTTTTTCATAGGGACTAGCAACTAAACGGGTTTTTTGTTACCTTCTTGTTTTGCCTTTGGCCAGTCCTTTGTGCTGTAAAAAAAAAAAAATTATGGTGGGTGCAGTCTCCTCACTACCAAACCACTTTCTCCCTCACTATATTGCCTTCCTATATGAGTGTACAATACCTTGTTGTTTTTTTCCTTTACAAAACTTAACTAACCAAAATATGCCTATCAAATTCAAGACTATACATCCCTGCTAGGTGCAACAGTAGTTAAGGAACCAAGGAGTAAATATGAAAATGGAAGGTTTAATTTATTTAGTTCCAGTTTGCCTAAACTATTTTTTCTTTATTGAAGGTGTGAGAATCATGAAGAGGTGAAACAAGAGAAGGAAAAGATATTATTTTTGAGGTAATAAGTGAAAAGTAGGATGGTGGGATGTAATTAACAGGGAAAGGTAAAATGAGGTCCGAAATTAACAGTGAAAAGGAAAAAGGAGGGAAGATACTAGTTAAGGGGAGAGTCCGCCGTGAAAATATTAAAATAATTTTTTAATATACGAATTTGAGTTATATGGTCTATGGCAATACCCTATCCTTTGGCTTTCGAATGGTGGAATTTTTTTCAGCCAGACATTTTTTTAAATGTCCATAGCGAGGGGTATTTAAACTTTCAAAACTTGTAAAAAAAAAAAATGGCATTTGTTTTGGATAATTTTCCCATAGATCAAAACTAAGCCTTTAAAAAAAAAAAACTACAGCAATCTTCAGGGTGAAGTTTGTTACCCAGGTAACAATTCTGGAACACAATTTTGGATATGAAAAGTGCAACCTGTTCACAAAAATTTTTGGAACAAATGTATACATCCAAAAAGGACTAGAAAAGAGAGAAAAGAGAAGAATTACACCGAAGAAGACAATAAACAAGAAGAAGAAGACAGACAAAGGAATTCCAACCGAAAGCTATGAACCTGGTGAATTTCAATCAAACCTTGCAACAATGAGGGGCGTGGCGCGCCCTGACACCCTCGCCTTTGAGCGATTAATTAATACCTTTATAAGGGGGGACAAGATGCAGATCCTTTTATGCATGCATTGATATGTGATTACTGATCCCATAAAATTCATATGCAAGTAGCATTGACAGTATAGTACCTTCACTGGAGCGCAGAAACTTTAGCAAAACTTCAAACGCGTTTTTCTCAAAACTAGTATAAAATGAACATAAAATTCATTTCTGCTTTTATTTTTGGCACGATTTTCACGAAACTTTAGGACACACAAAATCAAATATCGTAGAAAAATCTGTTCAGATTTTGTTTTTTTTAAAGTCTTAGTTTTGATATATGGGAAAATTATCCTTAAATAATTTTTTTTTTTTTTTTTTAACAATTAAAAAAAAAAATCGAAACATTTTCAAAATATTCTCAAAACAAATTGTTAGAATAACAATGAATTATCATATGCTCATGTCACAAGGAAATCGGTCAAAAAATGGCTGAGAAGATGCAATTCAAAATTTCATCAAGAACCGACAAAAATAGGTTCCTTTATTTTTTCAAATTCTTCCTTTCATCTGATCAGCTTGAAATTTTCATGTGATAACAAGGGTACTAATATACACAACATATAAATTATCCATGACCGTAGATGCAATTTAAAATTCACGGCGGACTCTCCCCTTAACTTATCCCTTCGTAAGAGTTATGTAAAAGATTATTTCTGAGGTAAAGAGTGAAAAGTAGGATGGAGGGATATAGTTAACAGGGAAAGCTTAAATGAGGTCTGAAATTAACAGTGAAAAGGAGAAAAGAGGAAAGACACTGGTTAACTTATCCCTTCGTAAGAGTTATGTATAGAAAGTCTGTGTATGGGACTAATAGATGATTATATAAGCTATTGAGTTAGTGAGCTGATTAACTTGTCCCTTAGTAAGAGTTATCTATAGAAAGTCTGTGCAGGGGAGTAATAGAGGATTATTATAAGATAGTGAGTTAGTGAGGTGAGAAGTATCCAAGAATGTACCAGGCGCGATGGAAGGTGGCTTAAAGTGATGAAGTGTGGCGGTGTGTGAGAAATTGATGATAGGCAGTTAAAGGCGAGGAATTGATGTTACGTATAACCTTTAATTCCACCCTGATTATACATACACACACACACAACACACACACACCACACACACACACACACACACACACACACACATACACACACACACACATTTAAGGCTTGCTCCATACCTTATTTAGATATTGTTTATTTTCTCGCGGTTTTTTTTACCTCTTGTTTTTTTGCATAATCTAAATCTACTTATAAGTCACTTTTCTTGTATTTTTTGTCTTGCGTATTATCTGGCTTTGTATTTAATTTATATGTTTCAATCATATTCTTTATTTCCATTACATATATCAGTTCCAAGTTTGTTATTTATTCTTTGTTCCATTTGTTATATTTGTTATTATTGTTATTTGTCTACCTAGTTTGTTTTTTATATACCATTTGTTTCATTTCATCATCTTATTTAGTATACCCTTAGTGAGACCCTCGTTTTCCTCCTCTGCGCCGTCGGGTCATAAGAAGTTTGTTTTTGCCGAGGACCAATTTTGACCATACTCTCGACATGATTCTACTAATTTCCCAGTGCCCCAGACTAGCGACCTCCCCTTATATTGCCTTTCGTCACCGTAATTGGCCTGCACTACTTTCCACTTCCCTGAGGCATCTACGACCTTAACCCATTCACGCCCAGATTATTCCTTTGTAAAGAATCGTCTGTTGTTAGCCATAAAATTACGAAAAGTGACTAAAGAATCGTCTGTTGTTAGCCATAAAATTACGAAAAGTGACTAAAGAATCGTCTGTTGTTAGCCATAAAATTACGAAAAGTGACTGAATATACCAAATTAGTTAGTCGACAAGGATAGGTCATATCTAGAAAATATTGCCTATACTCACTAAAAATTGTCTAATGGTACCCAAATTACAATAAAAATTATGTTCTGGGCCTCAAAGGGTTGAAGAGAGATGGATAGAGAGGAAGGGAAAAAAAGTAGCCCTCCTCAGTCATAGTTTAGGTCACACACAGGGCACAGGCGCGGAATGCTTAGAAGCTAGACTTGTGGTGTCCTGCCCGGAGCGATCTGGCCTTGGCGTGCAGACGTGTTCGTTGATTGATGAGACTGATAGATTAAAGGATAGTGTGTGTGTGTGTGTGTGTGTGTGTGTGTGTGTGTGTGTGTGTGTGTGTGTGTGTGTGTGTGTGTGTGTGTGTGTATTTACCTAGTTGTATTCACCTAGTTGTGTTTTACAGGGCCTGAGCTACACTCGTATGGCCCCGTCTCCGTATCTACATTTATCGAGTCTTTCTTTCAACTGGTGTGAGAGAGAGAGAGAGAGAGAGAGAGAGAGAGAGAGAGAGAGAGAGAGAGAGAGAGAGAGAGAGAGAGAGAGAGAGAGAGAGAGAGAGAGAGAGAGAGAGAGAGAGAGAGAGAGAGAGAGGAATAATGGGGAATACGAATAGTTTGCATAACATTCTGAAGGTCTGTGTTGTCATGTGTCCAAGCCTCATGTTCACCCGATATACATTACCTGCAGTTTATTTATACCTTTTAGTGGGTTGGCGAGACGTTAACAATGCTTGACTCTGTGTCCTTGTCGCTGAGAGGACGGAGCTTAACAGGCAGGAAAGACATTGACAATCTGTATTATTCAACGATACAATTCAAGCACCTTCTTTGACATCAAGAAGTCTGCTCGAACGAACGTAAAATGTATGAACGAGATATAAGCAATTTTCTCTCTCTCTCTCTCTCTCTCTCTCTCTCTCTCTCTCTCTCTCTCTCTCTCTCTCTCTCTCTCTCTCTCTCTCTCTCTCTCTCTCTCTCTCTCTCTCTCTCTCTCTCTCTCTCTCTCTCTCTCTCTCTCTCTCTCGCCAGACGATTTCTTTAGTTTTCGATTCCATGAAAATATATATATAAGTAAAAGTTATAAATAGAAACCTGTCATTTAAAAAAAAAAAAAAATCACCGACGAAAATTTTATGACTCACCCAAAAACGAATTCTTCAATCAATAAGCATGTCTGTTTACACGCTTAACATATCCTCTGACATAATATAAGACATGTAACTGGAGATAATGTTTTATTTTACAATCCATTTTCTGCCTTGCATTCATATCAGACAAATGAGTATATAAGCCTTCTGTATCTCTGGAAAAGAAAGAAATGTTGCGTCCAGCGAGCACTCCTATTCTTGGTCATCACTGGAGACACTCTTGTTATCTCGTCTTTAACCCCTTAAGACCCAGAACGTAATTCCATTGTAATTTGGGTACCATTAGACAATTTTTTAGTGACTAAGCAATATTTTATAGATATGACCTGTTTAGTATCCTTGTCGACTAGCTAATTTGGTATATTCAGTTACTTTTTGTAATTTTATGGCTCGACAACAGACGATTTTATATAGCCAAGGAAAGATCTGGGCGTGAAGGGGTTAATGTGAAGGATGAAAGACACATCACAGTTTTGGTACATTTCCAGCATGACCTTGTGTGAAGTGGATGATTTCAAGTGAACTATGTAATGGTCTCACCTTTCCACCCACATTTACTGCGTCTCACCTTTACATTGTCTTGTATATGTCATGCGTAGCGACCTTACCCATTACCTGTTTGTTCTGTGTTGCTAGAGTGTACGCACCAGGGTTTGCGAACTTTTGAATCCTCACGAGTATTTATTCATTTCAATATGATTTCGGAATTGAGTTAATGTTTTCACCCATTGTGTCCTGTGCTTCAGTAAAAAAAATATTTCAAATGTGATTTCACGTCTGGTTTCCAACGTGTGTGTGTGTGTTTGTGTGTGTGTGACTCTCTCTCTCTCTCTCTCTCTCTCTCTCTCTCTCTCTCTCTCTCTCTCTCTCTCTCTCTCTCTCTCTCTCTCTCTCTCTCTCTCTCTCTCTCTCTCTCTCTCTCTCTCTCTCTCTCTCTCTCTCTCTCTCTCTCTCTCTCTCTAATCCAGGAAATTATTATGTAGTACTTTATATAACAATTCTTTTGTATTTACTTCACTCAGAGTAACACTTCTGATCACTAAGCTCTTCTTATTTGTTTTGGCTCGATGAGATAGCGTCTGTTTAATAATATCACGTTAATTTTCTCTGTACGTAACCAGTTATTTGCTTATCATGGTAACATTGTTCTCAGACGTTGTTTTTTGGGCTGTTCATAAGATTAAAGGATTCCAGGTAATTCTTCTATGTCTCATTTGTGGCCGTGGGATAAGGAGTTAACCTTTTATGGGGCATATTAATTTTTTTTAGAATTATGAAGGCGTTGGAATAGACGAGTAGCAATTAGAGGCATCTGTAAGTATATCCTCCCTTGCTTAGCACTTTACATCATAATTAACTTGCCACGACACTTTGCTTCATAATTCCTAACTTTCTCCACATCTGTTCCTGCAACTATCTTGGTGCATTTTCTTGCCGTTAGGGCTGCACCTCCTCCCCTCGAAGCCACAGCCTTCACCAAGCTCGTGTATCGTCTCCATGCACACACAGCAGCTCTTGTCCCGTCCTCCCGCAGCTTTCCAAGGCACTGATTCCTTCCGAAACTCTCTGTTGCATGTACCGTACTCACGATCTAGGATACATTTATTTTTCTCTTTCAATATTTCGCTGAGACCTTATCATCATAACATATCTTCCTATATTATGTATTATATGAAGCTTATTACTTGTCTTGTGGAAAAAAAGAGGCCTATATTATAAGAGATATTAATCTTCACTAACAGTTTTGATGAACTTCCTTGTGTGATGACGTTGAGTAGCGTCAGTGTGAGTGACTTGACCCCTGACTCACCCCTTGACCCCCAGAGGATCCCCGGCGCTGATGTGAGCCTCTGTCTGCAACTGTCCTTGAAATTTGCGCCCGGCAATCCTTTGTATTAGCTCGCCATTCTGGAAGAATGACTCCCACCTTTCCTCCTGTTCCTACTTAAGGTGACCTTCGCAATCCTTCAGACTGCACACTTTGCCCGCCTCTAGGCGTGTGCGCCGCGAATTTTGAAAATGTGATCATTCATCTGTTTTTTTTTATTATAATGGATTTTTTAAAGGGCAGTCCAATATTTCCTCTTTATTAAGTTTTGTCATCGTACTAAACTGTCCTCTCTTATATTTTGACCTTGTTATTTGAACACATTTCGAAAGAGTCTTACATAAATGTTTTATGTTAATGTATATATATATATATATATATATATATATATATATATATATATAATATATATATATATATATATATATATATATATATATATATATATATATATGTATATATATATATTCGTACTACTGTGGCATATCCTTTCCGTGATGATAACTAACTCAAAATGTTCTGTTCTTGTACTGATACTTCACCGCTCATGAAGTCTTTATGTCCTGCGAGAGAAGACCTTCACAGCATGACCCTAAGACCTTTAATACCTTTTATGTAACGCCGAGCTTGTGACGTTCATTGCCTCAAAAGTCAAAACTGTACCTCCCCTTCAACCCCGTCACTGGCCTCCAGACTGTTACCTAGGTGCGATATATTTTCCAAACTCATTATCTTTTTCGTTGTCAGCATTGCATCGTGCTTGTTGACTTTACGCTTATTGATCTTTAATGCAAAGTATGTACCCAGATTTTAGTTATGTGAGCTTACACATATCAGTATACATAAACAAAGAGGTCTTATATCATCAACTTCTTTCGCCATTTCGCCTCTTTATTTAAGCTTCTTTTCTCTCTCTCTCTTATCAGTTGTGTTGCGTAATTTCCTGCTCACTAAACATCCTTCATGGACACTACTAAATGGCATGTCATTCCTCACTGCTCTTGCGTCCGCCCCATTGCACGATAATAATTGCAAATGTTCACTCATTGTTTATACTCTCAAGGCTATAAAAGTTCCCATTCCTCATACGACCAACAAGGTGGTGGCACTCAACAACCTTCCTCTGTTTTCCTTCCTCCCATGACTCGAACTCTTCCGGGAGAGAGAGAGAGAGAGAGAGAGAGAGAGAGAGAGAGAGAGAGAGAGAGAGAGAGAGAGAGAGAGAGAGAGAGAGAGAGAGAGAGAGAGAGAGAGAGAGAGAGAGAGAGAGAGAGAGAGAGAGAGAGAGAGAGGGCACCTCTCGAGTCCAAATTGTCATTAGCTTCTAAGGATTTTTTTTCTTCTTTTTTTTCAGCAACAATATTTCTTTTTACCCCGTTTTGTAATGCAGTTTTAAAGGGTTTTTTCTGCTTGAGATGTGTGTGAGGAAAGGTAGATAGACATACAGAAAGGTAGGGCACAGTAGACCTAGGTAGGGCCTAGGTAGATAGATAGAAAGACTATAGATAGGTAGGCTAACGGACAGGCAGATGGGTAGAGAAACACACACACACACACACACACTAGTGATATAGGAGAGGAGAGAGAGAGAGAGAGAGAGAGAGAGAGAGAGAGAGAGAGAGAGAGAGAGAGAGAGAGAGAGAGAGAGAGAGAGAGAGAGAGAGAGAGAGAGAGAGAGAGAGAGAGAGAGAGATCATGCAAGAAAGAAAGGAAAGAGAAACAGAGACAGAGAGCAAACAGCTTCCTTAAGTGAAGTGTCTCAAGGTTTTCCCAGAGTGTTGTATAGGGATAATGTGCGTGCCTTCAGTGACACCAGACAGCAGGAAGGCACGAACGGGAAGGCGAGGGACAGAGGGAGGGAGTAAAGAAGGGAGGAGAAGGTCTAGTCAACAAGGAAACACACACACACACACACACACACACACACACACACACACACACACACACACACACACACACACACACACACACACACACACCACACACACACACACACACACACACACACACACCCCACACACACAACACACATACTACATACATACATACATACATACATACATACATACATACATACATACATACATACATACAATACATACATACATACATACATACATACAACACACACACACACACATACACACAAAAAAAGATTGTATATATTCTTATATACCAAAAGTCACACCTTACGAAGACCACTAGACCGATATTTTTTGTTGCCTTTCATTTCCTGCAGTGCACCACCACCACCACCGAGAGAGAGAGAGAGAGAGAGGAGGAGAGGAGAGAGAGAGAGAGAGAGAGGAGAGAGAGAGAGAGAGAGAGAGAGAGGAGAGAGAGAGAGAGAGAGAGAGAGAGAGAGAGAGAGAGAGAGAGAGAGAGAGAAAGAAAACAAATAACAAGTCAGCTTCATTCACATATTTCGACGATTTGCACACACACACACACACACACACACACACACACACACACACACACACACACACACACACACACACACACACACACACACACACACACACACACACAACACACACACTTAACCAATAACGCATACAAATAGAAAAAAATCATCCAACATGTTAGATTTATATTATGATATCCTGTGCTTGAAAATTAAAAGATGTCTTGCCACAAAAGTGAATCTGCCGACATGAATTATTTTCTTCATGAAGCTGTGGGTAGGGTGTGTCTTGCCTGGGGTGGAGGACGTGACTTAAGCGGCTGTAGGGTGAAGAGTTGCAGCAGTCATTAGTGCACCATTAGTGTTGTATTCTATCACTTTTAACACGAAGATTATTTGCATTCATTTCCTTGCACTCGTTTTATTTATTTCTCTCTATTATTTTCTATCGAGTTGTTTTTTTCTCTCTTTCACACACACACACGCACGCACGCACACACACACACACACACACACACACACACACACACACACACACACACACACACACACTACACACACACACACACACACACACACACACACACACACACACACACACACACACACACACACACACACACACACAGAAACATATATATGTATATACACACACTAGACCTGTCACACTGCTTGATCTTATCATCATCATATCATCGTCACCATGTTATCTGGTATGACTGTATACATCCTCGTTATCATCATATGTCATCCCTCCACCATTACCTCCATCATAACCACTATCATCCTCATCATCATCATCATCCTAGTCATATGTCATTATAATTATTGCATTAGTCATCATTATTATCGATGACGAAAAATGTCTAGTTCAAAAAGGCTGTAAGAATGAGTCATTGACTCTTGACCTGACCTCTGGGTGGACCAAGTGCCTTGTGTTCTTTATCACAGGAGAGACACCCGTGTAATACGTATATATTATCTTTAGAACAACCAGGGGCGACGTACCTTGAACATACACATTTACACGAGTGGCCTGTCATATACTGTACCTATGTAATTATCTATTGTTTCTTTCTGTTCCTTGCCCCTTCACCTTCACATCCCTAAAAAAAAAGTCAAAAATGTTTATTTGCCTAACTATAAATCGAAGAAAATTGACATATCACAATTATCTAGGCAGAGCTCTTTGACTGTGAACATTATTAAAGAGCTCCCAAAAATAATATACGTAAATTGCAATCATTACCTCGCTGCCTCCTCCTCGCCCTGCCATAAGGTGTAGCAAAGCCGAGAAAGAGCCTTGAGGTGGAGGGCAAGGTAGCCTGGAGTGCAACAGAACGAGCCGCTGTCTGCGAGGGGCCTTCTATGTGTCCTTGGTGCGGGACGGATCCCCTCCAGCGGGTTGACCTTTCACGTCTCAACGGCGGGACGGCTGCAAGTGGCTCATTGCAATGTGTTTTTACCCTTTGTGTAATACTTTTTTCCCCCCTTTGCCATTAATGTTTAGTGTCATGATTTAACAACGTTCCGCCTTTTGATGTATGTGACCAGAGCTGCCCCCCCCCTATATCTCCTCCCACCCTTCCCCTACCCTTCCCCCCCCCTTTCCCCCCCCAACCCTTCCCCTACCCTTCCCCCTCCCCCCTTTCCCCCCTCAACCCTTCCCCTACCCTTCCCCCTCCCCCCTTTCCCCCCTCAACCCTTCCCCTACCCTTCTCCCCCCTTTCCCCTTCCCCCCCTTCCGGGCATCCTATCCGTCCTGTCCCTCACATGCCCCACATCCAATCTGTCCAATTTTTTGCTTTATTGCCTGCACTTTTTTCTGTTGCTTTGATCGGAGCGCGTCCTTGGGTACCTGCCTTGTTATCGGGCGTTTTCCCGTGTCCGCTTAGTTCCTGCTTTCCTCGAGAGGTTGCGCAGAGGAGGAAAGAGAATGGGTGTAGGAGGATAGGAGGAACAGGAGGAGGAAGAAGAGGAAAAAAAGGGGTGTAGGAGGAATCAGAGGTAGAGAAGGAGGAAGAAGAGGAAACAGAGGTGCCATAAAAGGGGAAGTAATAGGAGGAGAAGAAGGAATCAGAGGTAGAGGAGGAGGAAGAAGAGGAAACAGAGGTGCCATGAAAGGGAAAGTAAAAGGAGAAAGAGGAGGAAGAAGAAGATAAAAACGGAGGTGCCATAAAAGGGGATGTAAAAGGAGAAATAGAAGGAGGAAGCAGAGGTAGAAGAGAAGAAGAAAGAAAGACAGGGAAGAGAAGGAGACAGGAAGGAGAGCGAGAAATCAGGTTTATCCTTCCCCCAGCCCCGGGCATCAAATACGTATACCCACAGACGCCGCTGCCTCTACCTTGATAAAATGTTGCGTAAAAATTGTGTTGCGCCACTCGTTGGTTCCTTCCCGATGTTAACAAGTAAGGCTAATCACGTAGTAAAGGAATCGAGGTTAAATAGAGAGAAAGAAAGAAAACAATTATCTTTAAAATCTCATCAATTTACCTTGTTTTTGACTTAACGACTTAAAAGAATAACAAGTATCGTTATAGTCCCATTAATTTACCTTGTTTTTGATTGAGCGACTTAAAAAAACACTCCCTATCACCGTTACCCTCACACCTACGACGCTATGCCAGGAGTCGAACCCTGGGCCGCCACTTACGTCACAGGGGCCTTACGGGGTGTGTTAAGTGATAGGCTAATGAAGGTGTGGCGGGACTAGTGACTCGTGTGACTCAGCAGATTGGGACGACTAAGACCTGTTATATACGTTCCTGCGAGTCACCCCCATACCTTTACCTATAACATTATATAAGGTTAACAAGGGAGTGTGTGTGTGTCTGTGTTAGTGTGTGTGTGTGTGTGTGTGTGTGTGTAAACTCTGTCATCATCATAGTTTCCCTGCGTGGATTAAGTTGTTCTTCTCCGTACCTGAAAAAAAACTTGTTGCGCGGTGATGACTCTATTTCCTTCCCTTCTCCATCTGTTTTATCGTCTGTGATAATATAGAAGAAGAAAAATACTCGTAAAATTTCGTTGTCCTCGCTTCCTTCCTCTCATCGCCTTGCCTTTGGGTATCTGATCAAGGAAGGAAGAGGAGGAGGGGAAGGAAGAGGAGGAGGGGAAGGAAGAGGAGGAGGAGGGGAAGGAAGAGGAGGAGGAGGAGGGAAAGGAAGAGGAGGTTGTAAGGTAGTCTCGACCTATGTACCGGGAAGCTATGGAAAGGCCTTCACGACTGTATGTACGGAAGAAATAAGGTCACACACACACACACACACACACACACACACACACACACACACACACACACACACACACACACACACACACACACACACACGCACGCACGCACGCACGCACGCACGCACGCACGCACGCACGCACGCACGCACGCACGCACGCACGCACGCACGCACGCACGCACGCACGCACGCACGCACGCACGCACGCACGCACGCACGCACGCACGCACGCACGCACGCACGCACGCACGCACGCACGCACGCACGCACGCACGCACGCACGCACGCACGCACGCACGCACGCACGCACGCACGCACGCACGCACGCACGCACGCACGCACGCACGCACGCACGCACACACACCACACACACGCACACACACACACACACACACACACACACACACACACACACCTTTTATTATTTGTAATGTTTTATTATTTTCCCTTTTTCATTTATATTATTTTCCTCTTTTCTCTTTTTATCCCCTTATTTTCTGTCTTTTCTTTGTTTCTATCTCTTTTTCTCTGATCTTTTTTCCTTTCATTTTCCGTTTGTTTCCTTTTTTAATTTCTTTTTTTCCTTCGTATCCTCTTTTTTTCTTTCAGCTTTTCTCTCCTCTTCCTTCCCATCCCTTCCCTTCCCACCCCTGCCTATCCTTTCCCCTTCCCTTCTCTTCCCCTCCCTTCCCATCGTCCCATTCCAGTATTGCATTATTACGTAATAAAATCTTATGATCGGCTTTTGTAAACTCTAATACAGCAGAAAATGGGTGTATGTTTTTAGAGAGGCAAAACCGCTATATACGTATGAATAATTAGTCGTTATAGTTTCCCTTTGTAAACAATATTGCAACTTTTTGATCCATGTGGGGTAAAAGGTAGTTTCTTCGTCAATTATTCAAACAAGGACTTAACAAACATAGTACAAAAAATTTCCATAGTTTTTTTGTATGCTGGCTCAATAGTGGTCAGATTACACAACCAAAGTCAATCTCGAGTCTTAAAGTTAGGCATGGCAATGCCATACAATACAAACAATATAAATTCACATTGTGTCTTAATAACGTGAAAAATCTAAGAAGTAGAAGTGAAGGTAAATTTACAGATGAACACCGAATTTCTTTTGTGGAAGAAACTATTTTTTTCTGGTAAGTTTTGATGTGTTTTCAATTAATCTGGTAACCGTTTCTGTCGCAAATCAATTTAGTTTTTTAGTGATTTGTAACAAAAATGGCACAAAAAAAAGAACCTAACCGAACCTAGACCTAACCTAACCCTTACCTAACATACCTATACCTAACCTAACCTAACCTAACTAACCTTTACCTGACAAAAAAAAAAAAATGGTTGGACAGAAAGGGATTAATTCAAAACACATCAAAACTCACCAGAAAAAATGAGTTTCGTCCACCAAAGTGAATTCGGTATCTGGAATAATACCGAAGTAAATGACGAACACTTCAACCAACAAAGACTGACAGACGATCTTAATGTTGGAAATGATAGCATAGATATGAAAAATATCGATTGTGTTCATTAGTTGAAAATCTTGATGTGTATGGTAGGAATAAGGCCCGGTTCACACTTCACGTATTTGCTACGTGAGTCTTGTTATCGTGACGTCACCGTGACGTCACGATGACGTTACCTCGTCTCACTGGTCGATCACTCCCGCTCGCTCTTATCAGAAAACAATGCAGTATAAAAAAACCTCCTTGCTTTCCTTACTTCCTCCCTTTTGTACCCCATGACACACCTATTACTCCCTTCACTATATCCCCCTTCACTCCCTGCCCTACCTATATAGCGCTATAATTCCTGACAACAGCGCTATTGCAAAGGTTACAAGTGGATTCTGTATAGCGGGGTTCACAGGTGTTGCCACATAATCGCAGTCGTGAGCTATTTTTCAAGTCACTAATAATTATTACCTATTGCACGGTCTGTAGAGGGTGTTGGTGGCGTAGCGTGATGCTGTAGGAAGGATGGTATATAGTAGCTACTAGAGTGGCACGTGAGAGGGTTAGAACTAGTTCAACTAGAGAACACGAGAAATAACGCATTAAAATACACAGAGGTAGTAGTGTTGGTGGAGCTTACATTCAAGCAGCGTTGCCGCTGTTCCGATCTTCAAGCAGCGGGGCACAATATGTTCACATCATGTATGTCTTCCATTACTAATATTGTCTTCCAGAATCACTGATAATAAATATATTTTAAATCAGACCTTGGAAACAGCATTATTTTGATATTGCAAAACTTAGTTACGTATAATGTTCTATAAATTGTGGCACCACCGCTCACGCAGCCCGCCAAAAGATCTGGAGGCTCCAATGGACCCTACCCATAACTACGTCACGGTTTGTTTACATCGGTGCATTGTGGGGATAAGGCGGGGTCGCCGCGGGTGGACCTACGAAGGGAAAAGTACGGCGATGGAAGAATTTCGAGTTATTTTGCGCGAAATTGATATTCCAGGTGCTATATTACTGTGCTCTGTTCTCGCTGACAACACTATAAAGAAGACCTGAGGTAATGGCTGATGGATTCTGTATAGCGGGGTTCACAGGTGTTGCCACATATGGCTTCTAAACCAAGAAAACAGAGTCATAACAGAGCCTCGTCAAATGGGAAGCAACTGGTGGGTACGTAATGTGTCCCTACCACTTGCTTACTTCTTAATGAGACTCTGCTGTGACTGTTTTCCTGGTTTAGAAGCCTTTGCACATCAATCATCACCTCAGGTCTTCTCTATGTTGTTAGCGAGCACGGAAATATAGCACCTGGAATATCAATTTCGCCCAAAACAACTCGAAAAATTTTCATCGTCGTAGTCTTCTCTTTGTAGGTTGTACATATTCATGGTTATGATAGTATAAAAATATCTTATTAATTGAGTTCCTTTTGTTGTCTTTCCTCATAATAAGTAGTGGTACATCATGGTTTAAGTGTTACTTGACGAGCCAATGAATACTCTTGGTTACCGGTCATTTCGCCCACACGTCAATTCGCCCACATGTAAGAGTCAATTCGCCCACATGTAAGAGTCAATTCGCCCACATGTAGGTCAATTCCCACTCTAAAGTCAATTCGCCCACACGATCCATGTCATGGAGTCATGTAACTATATCTTCCTCTGGCAGAAATGGAATGAACCACCAGTAACCTTGGGCGAAATGACGGTAAATTTCTAGTGTTTGCCCATACTCTCCCACTTCCCCCAAACAAGTTTGGGGACTGGTGGGAATGCGGGGTTTTCGGTTGGGGAACAAATTATGCGTCAGAAACACGTAATTAAAGAGTTGTGTAGGGGGGGTAAAATTCCCTAGATCTAGGGTAATTTCCTTATATCTAGAGAAAATTGCCTAACCAAAATAAACCTAACCTAACCAAAATTAACCTACCCTAGCAGGGGACTTGACCCACCGATAACCTAACCTAACCAAATCTAACCTAACCTAATCAAATCTAACCTAACCAAATCTAACCTAACCTAACCTAACCATATCTAACCTAAACTACCCAAATCCAACCTACCCTAACCTAACCTAAACAAAACTAACCTAGCTAACCTCCTAGCGGGGATTGGGGGGGTTCTCGACACACTAAACAAATATAACCTAGCCTCCTAGCTCCTAGATTCCATAGTGTGGGCGAAATGACTTCATGGTGTGGCGAAATGGCATGTGGGCGAAATGACCGGATACCATACTCTTGAGTCTATACCAACATCACCAACCTTTGCTTTGATTTATCTTATTACTCCATCCATAAACAAGTTGCATAACCACGGTGACATTACCCATCGTGTGGGCGAATTGACTTAAGAGTGGGCGAATTGACTCTTACATGTGGGCGAAATGTCTTGTGGGCGAATTGACGTGTGGGCGAAATGACCGGTAACCAATAGTATTCATTGGCTCGTCAAGTAACACTTAAACCATGATGTACCATTACTTATTATGAGGAAAGACAACAAAAGGAACTCAATTAATAAGGTATTTTAATACTATCATAATCATGAATATGTACAACCTACAAAGAGAAGACTACGACGATGAAAATTTTTCGAGTTGTTTTGGGCGAAATTGATATTCCAGGTGCTATATTTCCGTGCTCGCTAACAACATAGAGAAGACCTGAGGTGATGGTTGATGTGCAAAGGCTTCTAAACCAGGAAAACAGTCACAGCAGAGTCTCATTAAGAAGTAAGCAAGTGATAGGGACACATTACGTACCTACCAGTTGCTTACCTTTTGACGAGGCTGTTATGACTCTGTTTTCTTGGTTTAGAAGCCTCTGCACATCAGCCATTACCTCAGGTCTTCTCTATAGTGTTCTCAGGGAGAACAGAGCACTGTTATATAGCACCTGGAATATCAATTTCGCGCAAAATAACTCGAAATTCTTCCATCGCCGTAGTTTTCCCTTCGTAGGTCCACCCGCGGCGACCCCGCCTTATCCCCACAATGCACCGATGTAAACAAACCGTGACGTAGTTATGTCTGGGGCCCAATTTGCCTCGAGATGCACGTCTTTCAAGGTCACACAAGCAGGAAGTGACGTCACGGTGACGTTACGATGACGTCACGTTGGCAAGAAGCACGTAGCCATAGACCACTATATACCTGGACTGCGCACGGAATATCGGCCTGTCGCGCAAGGGCCCGAAGTCCGGGGGCCACTCGGATTCATATATATATATACGGATCATATGGACTGGTTTAGCAGTATATATGATATACTGTAATCTTCGTAAATGTTTGTTCTATAATATTATCAAATAAAAAACAGTAAAACACGCTAAAGAAATGCCATTACGAGACAATGAAGAAATATGCATGAACTTAATATTCACTTCAACTCTTCGCCATTTAAAACTTTGCGAGCCAACTTTTATGATGAAGGGTATCAATAGAAGCGCAATTTTATTAGCTTTCCATTGCTATATTTCGTTATCTGATAAATTAATTATAACCATGCATAAATTAGCGTTAACTAAATAAATAAAATCATCAATCGGGTAATTTTCCCGATTGATGAGGTTATTTATTTAGGCAACGCTAATTTATACATGGTACTAATTCATTTATCAGAAAACGAAATATATAAGTAAATAAATAACATCATCAATCGGGAAAATTACCCGATTGATGATTTTATTTATTTATTTAACGCTAATTTATGCATGGTTCTAATTAATTTATCAGATAACGAAATACATCAATGGAAAGCTAATCAAATTGCGCTTCTATTGATACCCTTCATGATAAAAGTTGACACGCAAAGTTTTAAATGGCGAAGAGTTGAAGTGAATACTAAGTTCATGCATATTTCTTCATAGTCTCGTAATGGCATTTCTTTAGCGTGTTTTACTGTTTTTTATTTGATAATATTATAGAACAAACATTTACGAAGATTACAGTATACCATATATACAGATAAACCAGTCTATATGATAGTCCATAGACCACTATATCTCTTTGTCGGGCGCCTCGCGGGCTCCTATGCAGCCCAGCAATTCAAAACATTGTCGCGTGAACAGTCCAGGTATACAGTGGTCTATGACGTAGCAATTACGTGTAGTCTGAACCCCGCATAACTATGAACAAACCTAATGCTAAACACTGATACCTAAAGCAACGTTATTACTACTTAAGGTGAAATACATGCAATTGATTAATATAATTTCCTGTGTGAAGAAATACAATTGG
>JACEEZ010021527.1:325949-340949 GCA_016584305.1 Chionoecetes opilio | reverse complement strand
ATTATATAATAATAATAATTAAAAATTTCAATTTTAATTTTAATATATATATTAAAATATATTTTCTTATATAAAAATTTTAAATAAAATATTACCATATATATATTTTATATATATAATATATAATATATAAATTACATATTATAACCCTTATATTAATATCATATATATATATATATACATATTTTAATTTAATTATAATAAAATTTTATATTATATATATATTATAACATATATTATTATATATTATATATCATTTATATAATATATATACATTAATATAGTTATAATAATATATATATATATAATAATAATTATATATAATAATATCTATAATGTTATATTATATATTTTTTTAATTTAAATTATATAGGTATATATTTTATTATATATGATATGTATATATAATGTAATATTATATATATATTATTTTATGTTATTAATATATGTTAAATTATATATATTATATATATATGTATAATATATTATATTTATATATGTATATTATTATTAATATGTATATATTATACTTATATATAAATTATATATAATATAATGTTATATATTTATATTATATATATTTTATTTTTATATGTATATATTATATGTATTTTTTATTTTTATAAATTAATATATTAAAAAATATTTTTTTAATATATATATTTAATAAATATAAAATATATATAATATATATAAACAATAAATAATTAAAATTATATATAAATTTTATAATATAATATATAATATACAATTATATATATATCAATATTAATATACATATTTTAATACAATATTTAAAATATATACATTAATAAATAATTATATACATTATATAATATATCAAATAATAATTTAAATAAAAAATATATTTATATAATTATATATATTATATATATATATATATTATATAATTATTTTAATAATATAATATATAATTATTAAATATATTATTATATAAAATTTTATATTATATATTATATATTATTTATGTATATAGAATATGTTATAAAATGAATATTATCATTTATATAATTTTAAAATTAAAATTTTTTATATATAAAATAATTTAAATATATATATAAAATATTATATATAATATATATTATATATATATTATATATTAAAAAAAATAATTATTAAAAAATTTAAAATTTTTAAAAATTATTTTTAAAAATTTTTATTAATAATTATTTTAAAAAATATTATTAATAATTAAAAACATAATATATAATACATAAAAAATTAAAACATAAATATATACATAAAAATATAATAATTATAATACATAAATAAATAATAATAGATACAAAAATATATATAACCATAAAAATAATAAATATATATAAAAATATATATAAAATAAAAAATACAAATATATATACAATAATAATATAATAAAACATATACTATTACATTAATAAAACATTACATATATAAAAAACATATAAATATACAAAATACATTTAATATATACATATAATAAAACATATAATATACATATTTTAAAATACATATATATATACATATATAAAAACATTAAAATATATATAAAATATATATATACATATATATAAAAACTTTATATATATAATAATATAAAACATATATATTTTACATATATATAAAAACAATATATATTACATAATATTTTAATATATATATATATATATACAATATATTATAATTAAAATACATTAATATACATAATATAATATATATTATACAAAATATAATCTATAAATATATAATATATATACATTTTTTAAAATATACAATATTTTAATACAAGAATATATAAATATATATATACATATATTAAAAATATAAATATACATATAAAAACATATATATATAAAATATTTTTAAACATATTAATAAATAAAATATTCATAATATATAATATATTTTAAATACAAAAATTATACTAATATATACATATATACAAATACCATATTCAATATATTAATACATATATTTACTATATATATAACATTTTAATAACATATATATTAAAATATATATATATACTATATATAATAATTAATTATATAATATATATATATAATATATATATATACATATATATATATTAAAATATAAAAATATATAATATATATATAAAATTAATATATAATATATAATATAAATTATAAATAATTAATATATATATTAATAATATATATAATATAAAATTTAAAAAAATATATAATAATATTAAAATATAATAATTATATAATAATATATAATATATATATATTAATATATATATATATATATAATTTTAAAAGAAAAGGGGAATGCTTTCCTAAACCAAGCTGATCATTTACATCATTAGTTAGCCAGGTAAATAGACCAGTCTCCTGGGAGCGAGAAGGACTGCGGAAGCGGGCATATTAACGTTTTTGTGGTGGTGTTCTAATGATAGCTGGCTCCTCCGCACCTTATATTTTTTTTGTTTTATAATTGAAGCGAGTGTATGCACTCCAGTCCTGCCTTGCTTGCTTCTTTTTCCTTTTTTTTTGTTCTTTGGGTAACAACCTGATCCCTCACCTCGTTTACCTCCAGCCGCTCTTATCTCCAGCATTGCAGTAAAGGTAAGAAGTAAGGTCATATTTCCGTGTGCTGTCCTCCCGCACATACTACGAACCTTGACAATGTGCAGAGGTGCGTTGTGTGTCTTGTACTATACCTTTGGCACCACTCTCGCATACCCCAAGAACCAGCGGCGGCATAGGAAGGGAAGATACCATTCAGGTGTCAGGTAGTGCAGCGACCATACAGTTAGCGTTACTCTTGTCTCGAGAGGAAAAAGAGGAGGGGACTAATGTGTCATATCCTTCTTTAGCTCTTGAGGGATGGTGTCTGTTTCCCTTGTCATCAATCCATGATTTTACATGCACTGGTAACACAAATACGCAGAATATCAAACCTCTTATAGGCAAAATCACAGTCTTGTTATAGGTTCGTATAATTGACTTTTAATTGATTTGAGTAAATAGTTAGCCGTTTATGGACTTTCTTCACACATACCTATATATGTTTGCCTGCCTGCCTGTCTCAGTGACATGGTGGTGAGGATAGTGGAGTATGCCATGAGGAAGACCGCGGCAAAGTTTTTTTCCCTCGTCATGGCTCCATTATTTGCCTTAAATTATACATTTATTGAAAGTGCTCTGATGTTTCCACATAGATGCCCAGATAGTAAGACATACTCGTATAGGTAGCTGGGTACATCTCATGGACTCGCTTTAGAGTGAGTGCGCACTCTCTCGCTGTTGCCCGTCAGGGTGGCAAGGTTGGTAGAGACGTGATTTCGCAATGTGCAGCGTCCCTGTGCATTCGATCAGCGGTTCGAGTCCGCCTAGTTCGTGCTGACGTGGCGGCGCTTTGTATAGTCAATAACCTTGTAGTTGGTACTTGCAAAGTGTCTAGATAGGATGAAAATCTTATCTTATCTCTCTCGCTGTTGAGGAGGGGCGATGGAATCGGCGAGGCAGAGGTCATCTGCCACTAGAAGAACGTCTGTGCTCCTGTGGACACATTCAAACTGAGCAACATGCTGTAAGGGATTGAGTTAGAACATCAAATATACGCCAACAATTTGATGTGTCGACGTTTGAAAACTTAATGCTGGAGAGGAATGACTTTGCCACTGTATGTACTATCGTACACCGTATCCTTTCAGAATTTATATAGTTCTTTGTTTTATATTAGTATTTAGTTCTTGTTTGTTTTACTACTCGTATTTTCGTCTTTGATGTTTTATTGCTTGTCTGATTTTATTGATGTTTTGTGGTATTCGTGATGGCGTTTTATAAAAAAGAAATAATAAGTTTTTAATATTCCATTTTAGTATTTTCCATTTTTTAATATTCCGTTTTAGTATTTTCAGTATTCAGTTTTTAATTGTTTAGGTTTTTACAAATTTATTGTAGTTTTCATTGATTCTTTTTCATTGATGCTCATAATTATTGCACTGATTTTTGTAAAAGGAAAAATTTCTTGCGTTTGAGTGATGATTCAAGACCTTATTATCAGAAAGTAGATCTGAAGGATTATATGTGCGCATGTGAGAAACAGCTTTTTGTAAACTTTACTGTTAAAACACTTTTGTGGACCATTTAACTGATTATGTGTGGTTGCACAAGCTTTGTAAATTGTGGTCAATAAATTATCTATCTATCTATCTACAGGCTGATAAGTAGATGGCCAGTCCCATGTGATTTACAAAAAAAAAAATAAAGCCTTCCTAACATTGATTTTCTTTTCTTTGCAGATGGCTTACTGTGGTTTCTCAACGATGCATAAAGACTACCGCAGGTGTTTAATATAACGCTTGTTGAAGGGCTAGTCGCTATCCACAAGCACTAGTCATCCCCCCCCTTACACCCCCCTCTTTTGTGCCAAATTACCTCACCACAGCCCGGCTTCCCGCAGCCCAGAGTTAGCAGTCACGCCCTCCCAGCCATCAGCCCGCGCCCCTGTGCTTCATCCACTGACTTATAAACAGATACTTTGAGTTTTGAGACTTGGTTCACAATCCTCTGTCCACCCTCCGCCTTGTGGCCGATTTTTAGTTCCTCTTTTGAACCTTCGAGTGTCAGTTCCGTTGTGCAGCGCCAAGAGTGTTTCTGCTGCTGCTGAGGAGGCCTGAGCAGGCTGCCAGCGCCTCGCACCGCCTGTGGAGCTTCACCCTCGCACACCATCGCCTTGCAGGTGCGTACATTCCTCACCTCAGGGCACATCACTCAGGCGGGGATCCGGGTCTTCCCCGAGCTTAGACATGCCTGAGGGAGACTCGGGTATGAAGGAACAGTCTTGTTACTATGTTATCATGAAAATGCAATAGCTTAAGGATGTGCGCACGCACACACACACACACACACACACATACAGAAGATATAAACCAGCGCGGGTAGAAAAATCTTGAAGCCATCATCAGCCTAAAATTGGATACAAAATTTTGTTAAAAATGAAAATATACAAATTATAAAATTATTTGCGCATTTAAAATGCCTAACCTAAAATAAAATAAAATAAGAATAAAAATTATAAAACAGTAATAAAAAATACTACACCTACCAATCAACATCGCAGTGGAGTGTGGGATTCCCACATGGTTTAAAAGCACACAAGCGGGGTTGAGGTGCTCTGTGCGCAGAGGGACGGTTTGTGGTGGTGGGTGAGGAGGCTCTCACATATCCATCGGGTGGAGTCGTGGGAGCTTGTGTGTAAAATATTAAAGTCTTGGTTTGTTATTGGGTGGCCTGAGGCTTCGGAATGATCCCGAATGGCTGAAAATGGTGGTTTGGAAACGGGTTTGCCAGTCCTGTGAGACAGTCCCCGATGCTCCGCGATCCTAGTGGTGAGGTGGCGTTTGGTCTGCCCAATATAAGCAGCGTTACAGCTACTGCACTTAAATTGGTACACCACTGAGGAACGCAGGGCATCAGGGATTCTCTCCTTGAGTTTAAAACAGTGTGATAACGTGAAAGGGGGCTTGAATACTACTCTAAGCGAGACTTGTGGATAACATTGCCGAAGCAGGAGTTGAGCTTTGTTTCGGATGGAAAAAGATTTGTTACCTATGAAAGGAATTATAAAATACACAACGGCTTTATGAGCGGTGTGTATTATGGGAGGGGGTGAGTGTAGTTTATTTAACTGTTTACCAATGTACGTGTTAATGAACTGCAGGGGATACCCATTTAGTTTAAGAGTGTCTCTCAAGTACTCTAATTCTAAGTGAAAATTGGTGTATGAAGAGCAAATATTGTACGCCCTAGTAACCAGCGTGAGGATCAGATTTTTCTTAAATTGGGCGGGAATGTTGGAATTAAATTTTGTTGTTAGTCCTGTGAATGTGGGTTTTCTGTAAATGGTAGTGCTGAATGAATTACCCGATTTTGTAATGTCAATATCTAAAAATGGTAATTTATTATTATGTTCAGTCTCAAAAGTGAATTGAATATTGGGGTGTTTGGAATTCAGGTAGTCGTGAAACAAGGGTACATGGTTTGGTGAAAATCCGAAACAAAGCTCAACTCCTGCTTCGGCAATGTTATCCACAAGTCTCGCTTAGAGTAGTATTCAAGCCCCCTTTCACGTTATCACACTGTTTTAAACTCAAGGAGAGAATCCCTGATGCCCTGCGTTCCTCAGTGGTGTACCAATTTAAGTGCAGTAGCTGTAACGCTGCTTATATTGGGCAGACCAAACGCCACCTCACCACTAGGATCGCGGAGCATCGGGGACTGTCTCACAGGACTGGCAAACCCGTGTCCAAACCACCATTTTCAGCCATTCGGGATCATTCCGAAGCCTCAGGCCACCCAATAACAAACCAAGACTTTAATATTTTACACACAAGCTCCCACGACTCCACCCGATGGATATGTGAGAGCCTCCTCACCCACCACCACAAACCGTCCCTCTGCGCACAGAGCACCTCAACCCCGCTTGTGTGCTTTTAAACCATGTGGGAATCCCACACTCCACTGCGATGTTGATTGGTAGGTGTAGTATTTTTTATTACTGTTTTATAATTTTTATTCTTATTTTATTTTATTTTAGGTTAGGCATTTTAAATGCGCAAATAATTGTATAATTTGTATATTCTCCTTTTTAACAAAATTTTGTATCCGATTTTAGGCTGATGATGGCTTATGTATAGCCGAAACGTTCAAATAAACAATAAAGATGTTTCTACCCGCGCTGGTTTATATCTTCATTATAAGATCTCGCTTCCCTCATGGAGAAAGTATTGCCTCTTATTATATATATATATATAATATATATATATAAATATATAAATATATAATATATAAAACAACAGAGAATGGTGCCTCGTAAACTAGTGACAAGTGCATCTGCATTGATGTTAGTGCTGATGAATAGATATTAATGGGTTTTTTTTCTTTTTCTTAATTCATGCAGGTTTTATGTAACTGTGTTTGTGTGTGTGTTTCTGTCTGTTTGGCTGTATGTCTTTCCGTCTGTCTGCCAGTCGGTCGGTCTGGCTACCTATCTATATATCAAGGCAAAAATATTCCAGACATGAACATCAGCCACCTGAGCGAGGCAGGCTCATCCTATTACCTCGCCAAAGGAGCGAGAGACATGTACAAGACTTGACTACGCAGGAGCCTGATTAATGAGGACTGAGAGAAGACTTATAAATAGCGAATCAGTGGCTTTGTTATATAAGTACAATTGTGTGGCGAGGCTGGACTAGGAATGGACTCGACTTCAACGAGGAAGAGCAATAAGAGGCCTGCTTATGAATGTGTACGAGAAAAACGACGGACATTGAGTAGTGAAAAACAGGGTATTGAATATGTTCGTAATTGTAGTAGTGTAGTACAAAGTAGATGACAGAAGGGATAGGCATAGGATTTCATTAAAGAGACATCCAGACAAAGAGGAAGAGAAGGAGGAAGGAAAACATATATTAACTTACAACTGTAATGAAGGGAGAAATCAGTTTTGTTAAATACTTAGCGTCATGTGTGAAGACTTGAGAACAACAGGAGGTAACGAGCAGGTTGGAGAGACTCAAGTGAAGAGAGGAAGAGTTATGCTTTGAATGTTGGGGATCAGTAAATTGGGCTGATTGACGAAAGCATCTACGCAGGAAGCCTTTAGTGTGGACCACGGAGGAGGTTTGCGTGCGTAAACTGCATGCATCTTGAACCCTTGGAGACATGCCAGGCCGAGGGAACACGGAGGAAGTTTGCGTGCGTAAACTGCGTACATCTTGAACCCTTGGAGACGTGCCAGGCCGAGGGAAGAGATATAAATTGGTTGCGTGTTAAAAAAGAAAAAAAAGGGAATGGGCTCTGTGAAAAAAATACTAGTTTGTTGAATGTTCCCTTAGACAAGATCTACGAATTCTAAGACCTACATACTCTTATACTATAGATCTAGAGATGATTTATATACTCTTAGAATATGTAGATCTTGCCCTTAGAGAAGTTGAAGAAGCAGGGAGCGGAAGAATTCATCTTAGATTCTGAATATCAAGTCATGAAAGCGCAAAGGATGCATACAAGTTTTCTCTTCCCCAAAATGTGGGAAAAAAAAGTGTTTCCTGTCCAATATACGCCGGGAGAAGAACGATATATGTATAAATTGCATAAGACTTTACCTTCAAAATAGTGAAACGCAAGGGATGCATAATAACTCTATTCTCCATAATAGTGTGGGAGAAGCTAAAAGAAATATGTGTTTCTGTTCACCATGCGTAGGGGGAAGAACGACACTCATATAAGCTTGCATCAAACTTTACCTTCAAAATCGTGAAATGTGTCGTGTTGAAGGAAGCCAGTGATGTGTGTGGGATGATATGATGCGTGGCAGGGAGAAAGTCGTCGCGCTAACACGTGGATTTTAACCCCTGCACGCCCAGATCTTTCCTTTTCTATAAAAAATTTATGTTGTCGAGCCATAAAATTACAAAAAGTAACTTTAATATACCAAATTAGTTAGTCGACAAGGATACTAAACAGGTCATATCTGTAAAACATTGCTTATATTTACTAAAAATCGTCTAATGGTACCCAAATTACAATTAAAATTACGTTATGGGCCTCAAGGGGTTAAAAGAGAGAAGGAAAGTGAGGCAAGAGACGAGATGTGAAGAGGCAAGTGTCAGCCACAGTCACCATACAAATGTTTTAGGATTTACGTAACTGGGTTTAGGAAAAGCAAGAGCCAGCCAACCTTCAAGACCCACCGTGAAAGACACTCGTGAAGTTTCCAGTTGTCCCTTTCTGTACTTACACACAATGGCTTAGAAAAGTTTGACCTCTTCATAACTTTCACTCACACGTTGTCCCTTCCCATGGTTTCGTCAGCCTCCCTTCCCCTGCCTGACGGTCTACTTCCCTCCCTTCCCCTGCCTGACGGTCTGCATCTCTCCCTTCCCCTGCCTGACGGTCTACTTCCCTCCCTTCCCCTGCCTGACGGTCTGCATCTCTCCCTTCCCCTGCCTGACGGTCTACTTCCCTCCCTTCCCCTGCCTGATGGTCTGCTTCTCTCCCTTCCCCTGCCTGACGGTCTACTTCCCTCCCTTCCCCTGCCTGATGGTCTGCTTCTCTCCCTTCCCCTGCCTGACGGTCTGCTTCTCTCCCTTCCCCTGCCTGACGGTCTATTTCTCTCCCGTCCCCTGCCTGACGGTCTGCTTCCCTCCCTTCCCCTGCCTGACGGTCTGCTTCTCTCCCTTCCCCTGCCTGACGGTTTATTTCTCTCCCTTCCCCTGCCTGACGGTCTGCTTCCCTCCCTTCCCCTGCCTGACGGTCTGCTTCTCTCCTCTGCTCCTGCGCGCCCATACTCGTCCAAGCAAGTTAAAATGTATGCCTCTACTGTTGACGGGACCTTGCTTGCCTTCTTAATGCCAATTATCTAAAAGTGGATTTTGTGCACGTCTTCCTGAAGCTTTCCGTTCTAATTTATACTGTCGTCGTCGTCGCCCTCCTCCACCTCTTCCTCCTTATCATCACTATAGCATTGGCAGGAGCACCAGTAGCATCCTCTTATATGTAGCGTAAAGGAAAGCACAACGTAAGATGAAAGTCAAATTGAAAGCCAGTCAGTCTGAATGATATAGAGCCACTCCACTCCTGGTGCGAGTCTAAAACAAGCTTACTTTTTTTTATATATGCAAATGTAATTGTAAACACACGCTGATTTATAAGTATATCAAACATAAATAATAAATGATTGACAAGAACAGAAGTGCTGACAATCCAGGTGTGTTGAGTGTATGTAGCGCGAAATATATAATAGTGCTATAACATAAGAACATAAGAAAATAAGGAAGCTACAAGAGGCCGTGAGACATACACGAGTTAGTTCTTATCTGCTTACACTCTGAAACTGTGGCGAAGACAATGCAGGAAGATAATGCAGCGAAATTCTTCCTTCTTCTCAGGACATGTACAAGAACTTGAAAGTATGAATATGTATGGTAAGCCTCAGATTAAGGCTCATTATGCCGTGAAGTTGTCTGCCGCCATCATCATTATCATATGTCGGCGGTGTGTGCAGCAAAGAATTCCAACACTTTCCCTCCTCACTGCCGGTAGGGAAGCCTGACGTCTCTTGTGAATCATGAATGTAGTGGAAAGTGGAGGAGAGGCGACGTGTTGCCGGCGTTAGATATTCGCCTTTTGCTCATCGTCAGCCGAACTAACACCACTTGACGTGATACACACTGTTGAGAGTCTGTCGGCCGCAGGGAAATCAGATGAGGAAAAGGTAGTGGAGGAAGAACGAGAGAACAGGCAACGTAGGATGAGGCAGGGACGTTTGTAATTACGCTTGATTTACGCATCGTACGCATCATCTTCAAGCTCACGGGAAATCCCCTCCTAGATTCTTAATTTAAGCTGTCGGTTCGCTTCTCCTGTATATGCCATCTCTGACCTGGAGTGTGAATGTTCGTATGCATGGGCAAGGGCTTCAGCAACACAAGTATAATAGTTGTTTGTAGTTGTCGAGGAGGAGTATAGTATCTAAAAAATACCCTTTTATGTAAATTTATAGACAGATTGATTTTTGTTCACGAGGCGCAAGCTTGGTGTTACGGAGGGAATGTGGGGGGGGGAGGGGGGCGTCTATCCCTTCTGCCCCAGACGACGCCACACCTTTAAGTCAGCCACGCTATATAGAGCTTCGGGCGGGGCTGGACAGGTCATAGGGGTTGCATTACATAGGAAAAGGCGGTGAATAGGATGCGGAACTACAGAGCCGATCGGTCACCGAGTCCTGCAGGTTCACGCCCGACAGTACATCCTCGCCCCATGCCAGGATGACGAGGGTGCTGAGGCCGCTGTGTGTAGCCTTGAATCCATGTATTTACACACGTCCAGCGTACGCACCTAGGGCCTCACATCCGTGTATACATACGTGATGACTCGCCCTGTACGCCCACACCCCTAAACCGCCATGTGTGTGCGTCCAAGGTCAGCACAGCGCCCCGACCAAGGTCAGGATGAGGCGCCCCGCCCACTCTCTAGCTGGGGTCAATAACCTGTCCAACGTGCGCTCTCCGCCAACCCATCCCGCCCTCTGCCCACCTCTCGCCCTTCCCTCCTCCCTGCCTCTCGACATCTGCCACGGCCTTCTTATACTTAGAAGAAGTTAGTTAAGAAAGCCGTGCATCTGCACCGCGCCAAGATCAAGGAAGAAACCCCTTATTAGCCTTGCACCGCGCCATGGCTCCTCTCAGACCTCTCCTCACCACGCCGCAGTGAACCGCATCCGAGAACAGCCACTGCACAGTTTGTCTATGTCTATTTGTCACGGCGCGGCAGAGATGAAGCAACGTAACGCTGCAGGGCTCGTCTCAACACCAAGCCTGCACCGTGACCTTCCTACACACCCACACCATATAACACCAGGCCACACTATGCATACAACAGTGATAAAACGTCATATCTCACCATACCTCTTTTATGTTTGCCCTTGGCCAGTTCTTTGTGATAAAGAAAAAAGAAAAAACGCATCATTTACCACACCATACCATAGCATGTCACACCACACTACATTCATTTAGACTAAGTTTGCAAGATACCGTATAGTGCACAACGCTGTCATGTCACACTACACCACATCGCATTCCACCACACTACATCATACTAAACCACAATACGGCACACCTCGTTCCACCACACCACATCCCTTTCACCTTACCACATCCCAAAATCACCTTTTACAAAACATCATCACCCCTGTATAATTATCACACCATCGGACCACATCGGACACATCGGACCACATCTTGCTACACCAATCATATAGTGGCACCACAATCTTGTTTACCATTCTCTTACCATCCCTCAAACCACTCCATAAGACCACACTAAATCGTAGCACTCATAATAAACAGGAACAGTCGCATGTACCAACGTACGTCGCACTACAAACAGAACAATTAATATTCCTCCTGCATCACAACCTACTCACAGTGCGTGGTGATTGCCTACCCACACCAAGTAAGGTAAAGGCGAGGAAGTGAAGGAAGGAAGGAAGGGAAGGGTAGAAGGAAAAGACGGAAGATGAGAGAGAGGCAGAAGAGTGATATGGATTCATGAAGTCATTAGGAGGCTTTAAAAGGAGGCTAGATCATTTCATGGATGAGGATGAAAAGTGGATGTAGGTAGTGTTAAGTAACAGGAACTACCTCGTGTAGGTCTCGCGGCCTCTTGTAGCTTCCTTATTTTCTTATGTTCTTATGTTCCAGGAATAAAACGCGCCTTACCCTCACCTTCGATTGGTCACTACCGTTATCAGTTTTATAATAATTTCCATAACCAATAATAATTAACCATCCATTGTTATCACCAAGGCCCTTCACCCGACCTGCGCTGGAGAATACTCATGGTCGTGCATTGTCATTTTAACCCATTGAGGCCCAAAACGTAATTTCCATTGTAATTTGAGAACCATTAGACGATTATAAGTGACTATAAGCAATATTCTATAGCTATGACCTGTTTAGTATCCTTATCCACTAGTTAATTTAGTATATTCAGTTACTTTTCGTAGTTTTATGGCTCCACAACAGACAATTTTATATAGCCAAGGAAAGATCTGGGTGTGAAGGGGTTAAAGTTGTCGCAAGATCGGCGCCTCTGCAGCCACTGAGCCTGTTTCCCTCTAAAATCTTTGTGTTCGCCTTGAGACAGCATAAGAGGCAGTGGTGCACATGAAGTCACGCTCTGTTCCCGTGCTCGACTCACATCCGTGCTCGCTCCTGCATCAGTGGCCTCCAACCACCCGACCTCTCCCCCACGACCTCCTGTCTCCTCGACATTAGGCAACAGGGAAACGAAGTCACCCAGATTGCTGTTTAACCCATTGAGGCTCAGAACGTAATTTCCATTGTAATTTGACTACCATTAGACGATTTTTAGTTAATATAAGCAATATTTTAAAGATATGACCTGTTTAGTATCCTTGTCGACTAACTAATTTGGTATATTAAGTTACTTTTCGTAATTTTATGGCTAACAACATACGATTTTTTATAGCAAAGGAAAGGTCTGGGCGTGAAGGGGTTAATAGCGAGGCCACCGTGAGAGACCGTTTCTCACGGTGGCCTCGTTAATAGTCGCCTCATGATAGTGCTTGGATGAACGTAAACACGAGATATGTCACCACGTCTTGGCTCTCGTTGGTGCAAAAAACCTTGGTGTGGAGATTGTTTCATTTGTTTTTTTGTATTATATTTTTATGTGTATATATCCTCTGTGAAACCCTTGTTCTAAGGCCATCTCTTTCCTTGATTTCAGATCCTTCCCGTCGACGTTGGGTGAGTGTTGACATTAGTATTTATCAGTACGTACATTCTTTCCTTCTTCATCAATTACTTCATCATCATCATCTTGCATCATAACTCTCTAGGAAAATATCAATCGTTCTTGTTGTCGCTGTCCCAATTGCTTCCTGGTGAAGTAATGGGGAGGGAGGGGCCATGATGGATGAGGTTCAGTGATTCACGTCAAGGGAGGATCAAATAACAGCCGAGACTCGAGGTGTTGGGTGATGCTGGAATTACGCCCAGATAAAGTCTTCTGCCAACCGAGCTGCTCTTCAGGCCTCCCAACTTCTTCTCAATGACGCTATGGAGCATGGCTCTCGTTCTGCCACATGGTACATCACAGCCACCAGACAAACGCCTCACCTCCACCTTTCCCGGTTCACTCCACCTGTAGTACGACAGCTGGTCCGACTAAGGCTCGGCTTCCATTGCTCCACCCAAATACTTGGTGACGCCCCTGCCCCCTGTCCTCACTGTTTCGCAGAGCCACAAAATCCCCTTGAGCACTACCTGCTCCACTGCCCAGCATCCCACTCAATTCGCCATCTGATCCCTGCCTCCCCAGAGCCGGAATATGTACGGGCTGCACGTGTCGTTGCCTCCTCACCTTTACCTACGCTCGCTGCCCTTGTTTCCTCCTACCCTCCCCCCCGTTAACATTTATAAATACTGAACACTCTGACGGGCTTAATATTTAGCCCGTGCTTCTCTCTTCAGAGAAAGCAATAGGGAAAAAAAAAAAAAAAAAAAAAAATGCTGGATTGACATTTGAGTTCCGGGAGGGAAGGAGGGAGAGAGGAACACCTGCTTCGGGAAACTCCATGTATAATTTCAACTCGGACAATTATAATGATTCAGGACTGAATGCAAATTTAACGAAAGAGAGAGAAAAACACAAATATCAATCATGCTCATCTTAAACATAAATTTAACAGCGATGGACAACCCATTTTGGGAGGCGATGGCCGTGTGGTCAGCGCCTGCAAGTGGCGAGCTCGCTGTACCGAGTTCGAATCCCGCCAGGTGCCAAAATATTTCTGCACCGTCGAGTGGCCTAAGAACACCCACATACTGCCCATTTACTCTTTCTTTATCTCCGACAGCGAGTGCATCGGAGGACACAGGGGGCGGCATGAGCCTCTAATCGAGTTCGGGTCGATTCGGCCGTATTTTTTTCGGCCATAAACCATTTCGGCCGTGAGACGTTTAGGCCGTGAGACGTTTAGGCCGGTTTTGGGGTGAGACGTTTAGGCGGGTGAGGGAGACGTTAGGCCGTGAGACGTTTAGGCCGTGAGACGTTTAGGCCGTGAGACGTTTAGGCCGTGAGACGTTTAGGCCGTAAGACGTTTAGGACGTGAGATGTTTAGGCCCTAGGGACCTTTAGGCCGTGAGACGTTTAGACCGAAGGCGGTGCAGGGATGTGAACTATTGTAGCCCACATTGTCGCACCGAGCCACCAGATTAATCGTATTTCAGATAAAATTTGACGGATAAATACGACCTTAGGTAAAATAAGGATTCACTAAATGACTTTATATATCATTGGGAAATTTAGGCTTTACACCACATACATAAGTGTTTAAAACATAATATATTATATATATATATATAATAATATATATATATATATTATATAATAATATATATATATATATATATATAATATAAATATATAT
>JACEEZ010021527.1:313449-323449 GCA_016584305.1 Chionoecetes opilio | reverse complement strand
ACTAGTGAGGCCTCTGTGTACAGCAATTCTATTACTTTGTAAAAGTGTTCATTTGCACGGCCACGACTGTTTAGTCTTCTGTGCCAACCCTCAACGTCATTATTGGTGCGGACACTCATGTTAAAAACACTCCATGTGTCTGGACTCCACCTTCTGCTGTTTATCCATGTGTTCCTGATGTAGGCAATCAAGTTTTGTACTTTAGGGTCAGCAAGTTGTGCACGTGAAGCGAGTTTCTCAAATGATGGCTTGATGCTTTGTAGGAATAGCAAAGTGCAAGTATCTCCTTAATATAAGAATGAATGGCCCCAGATGTCATGTATGGCACTCGAAGCCCAATGGAATCTGCCTTCCTCCACACTGCCTGTCGCTAGGGATGTGCACTGGTTTTCGGTATACCGAAATACCGGTTTTTTAGCACCGGTATTACCGGTATTTTTTGTTTTCGGTATTCCGGTATCGGTATTGGTGGTGCATCGGTATACCGGTATCGGTATATTATTTGGTCGGTATTGGATTTCGGTATTGTGTTTTTTTCTCGCAACAGACCAGACTGCCGAGACACGTATGGTAGCGTAACGCTCATTGGCTCAGAGCCTCAGAATCTGAGGCGCGTGTTATCATTGGCCGATTACAGCTCAGCTGACAATGCCGCTCTGACAACCTCCCTCCCTCCCTCTACCCCTGAGGGAAGAGTCCCCCCGCAAGATCATCACAGAAAACGGATAATTACATATCACACAGGCGTCACTATACAAATCTAGCCTAGATAAAATTTTCATTATTGTTATTATTATTATTATTATTATTATTAGTCTTAGTCTTAGTCTACTATTATTATGGTTAATAATGGCATCATCATTTTCATTCAGTTATTATTATTATGATTCAAATTATTATTATTATTTTATTATTAATATAATTATTTCAAAGATATGTGTGTGTGTGACTGACTGTGTGTATTCATCTTCATCTAATTGTATTTTTACAGGGCCAGAGCAACGCTCGTATGGCCCCGTCTCCATATCAACATTTTTATCATTGATCCTTTCCTTAATGCTTCGTGTTGGCCGAAGCCACCACCCCGGAGAGCAGGTCACACAACCCCGGCTAACACCCGGTACCCATTCACTGCTGGGTGGACAGGGGCTTGGGTTTTAAGGAAACAACCCATCTGTTTCCGCTCTGCCCGGGGATCGAACCCGGGTTGTGAACCGAGCGTGCTTCCCTTACACCACGGAGTACCCGTGTGTGTGTATATATGTGTGTGTGTGTGTGTGTGTGTGTGACTGTGTGTGTGTGTGTGTGTGTGTGTGTGTGTTCACACCTCAGATAAGACTGACCCCTCGTATCTTTACCATCTATTTTGAAGGAACTCGCGTTTCACGTGTCTCCGTCTACGGCTCTACGCCTTTGAAATAATAACAATAATAATAATTAAAAATAAATGATGAAATTATTATAATAATAAAAACAACAATAATAATAATAATAATAATAACAATAATGTCAATGGTATTAATGATAATAATAAGTTATAATAATAATACTAATAACTCAGATAAAATAATCATAACAATAATAGTGATACTAACAATAATATTGATAACAATAATGATAATAATAATCAAAATGATAATAATAATAATAATAATATTGATAATGATCATAATAATAATAATAAAGATACCGATACTACCATCATACTACCTAGATGCACACACACACACACACACACACACACACACACACACACACACACACACACACACACGGCTACTCCTATAGTATATTAGATTACTGATGCAAAAAAAGAAATGGCCTACGCCAAATAACATTTTATTTTAGGGGGGTCTATGCTGTACGGTAGGGGTTACGAATTGTAAAAAAAAGAGATGGCCGACGTCAGGGGCGGATTTATGGTGTGCGAGGCCCTATATAGGCCGGTACGTGGGAGTGCGGGGCCCTGCATGAAATGTGGGGTAAAATTCTAGAGTCCTTTCCAGCCCTTATTAGTTTCTTTTTTCTCCAGACCTTCACAGATCCCTTCAGATACCTCTAAAACGTAATTATAAAGTGGGGGAGAGATGCCCCCTTCAACGCCCCCTCCCCCCTATATTACCCCCGCCCTGGCCCCCAAAATAAAATTTCTAACCTAACCTCACTACAACCTAACCAATAACCTCCTAACGAGATATAAGGGAGGTAAAGGACTACAATTTTACCAAGTTAGGTTAGGTTAGGTTAGTAATTTATTTTAAATTTTTTAATCTCTCTCCCACTTTATTATTACGTTTTAAAGGTATCTGAAGGGATTTGTGTGAAGGTTTGGATAAAATAAAACCACTAATAAGGGCGGGAAAGGACTCAAAAATTTTACCAAATGTGGTTCAGATTTCATATTAGTTTAATTGAAACTTTTTCCACCCATATTTTACATTACACTGGTACTAATTTGTGGCATATTATGGTACATGCAATGTAACAGTGTTCGAGCAAATAAGAAATGTCCAGCATTCAGATTTTCATTGAAAACATATTTTTTCCTCTGGGGTGTGGGGCCTAGGCCATAGTTTACTCGGTCCCCCCTTAAATCTGTCAATAGCCGACGCCACAGGAAACTTTATTTTAGGGGGTCTATGCTGTACTGTGGTCTGTGGTAACCCGGGAGTCACACTAGCCCTGTGTCCCGGGGTAAAGGGTTCTCACCCACCACAGGCTCTAAGGGCTAATGCCACGGAGATGAGCACCGCATGCCATGCGCAGCTAAGCGTATGCTCCCATCTTTACCTTACCTTATCTTTGCTCTACGGTAGGGGTTAATAATAAAAATTAAAAAAATGACCCATGCTATACGAAACTTTATTTAAGGGGGGGGGGGGGGTGCGATGCTGTAGAGGTTAATAATATTCTGAGAATGGACAAGTAAAAAAACACGAAAAAAACAAATACCGATACCGGTAATACCGGTATTCCTGTACGGTATCGGTATACCGGTATCGTAATTGATACCGGTGTGAGGACGTACCGGTATTACTCCCGCAAACCGGTATCGGCGATACCGGTATTTTCTTGATACCGCACAACCCTACCTGTCGCCAGTGGAAGCTACATCCCTTTATAGTAATGTCAGGAAATACATTTGTCACTGCTCCCCAAAAACCAGCCTCAAAATCAGCCACTAACATCTGTAGCTTCACCTCTGGTAAGACTCTCTTGAATGCACTGCAAGACCTTCTTATAGTCTCTCTTGCGTTTCCTACTCATTAAAACAAATACTAGTGGGACTTGTTTCAGTTGTTCCTCTCCTTTTACAAAAGCATGAATTGAGTAAAGTTGAATGAAAGGAGCCTTTACAATACGGAATGTTCCATCGCAATACCAAGTTCTGGCATCTTTCAGTATATCCCTCTGTCTTGAACTTGAAAAGATTAAGTGGCGGGCGTCATCAACAAAAAAATCCATTAACAGGAAGCCATCTGGTATGTGGTCTTTATCAATGTCAAATGTGAGGTCCCTTGGATGCTTTGGTCTCCTATCTTGTCTGTTTCTATTGGCAGCTCGTGAAAGGTTGGAAGGATTAGGTAAGCTGCAAGGTAACGGATCTGAATTAGTGTCCCTAGCCATCACTTATTCTACGATAGTCATTGCCGATCTGAATACTTCGTTCTTAGCTCGTCTCTTCACCTCAGCACAGGTCTTGAGCAGCTGGTCTCGTCCTGGCTGGACAGGATGGTTGTGCGATTGTAGAGAAGGCGTAAATGTGTCACCATCTTCAATGATTTTCGTCATTCTCTCACGTCATTCTCTCTACGTCATTTTCTCTGCGTGCGTCACGATCGGTCACGATAGTGATATATATATATATATATATATATATATATATATATATATATATATATATATATATATATATATATATATATATATATATATATATATATATACATATATATTTATATATTCTTTTATCTGCGTGCGATTTTTCTGTGACGATCGGTCACGATAGTGTTATATATATATATTTTTTTTTTTTTTTTACATCACAGGGAACTGGCCAAGGGCACAACAAAAATGGGTAACACAAAGCCCGCTTAGTTGCCAGTCCCTATAAAGAAGACAGTAAGAGAATACAATAAAAACAAAGGGGTAGGCCAATTTAGTTCGGGAGGTGTCTTGTTACTCTTCTTTTGAAAAGATTTAAGTCATAGGAAAGTGGAAAAATAGAAACAGGAAGAGAGTTCCAGAGTTTACCAGTGAAAGGGATGAAAGTGTAAAGATACTGATTAACTCTTGCATTAGGAAGATGGACAGAATAGGGATGGGAATGAGTAGAAAGTCTTGTGCAGCGAGACCGCGGGAGGGGGAAAGGCATGCAGTTAGCAAGTTCAGAAGAGCAGTAAGCATGAAAATAACGGTAGAAGAGAGCAAGAGAAGCAACAATGCGGCGGTGATTTAAAGATTGAAGACAGGCAGTCAGAGGAGAGGAGTTGATGAGACGAAAAGCTTTTGACTCAACCCTGTTTAGGAGAGCTGTATGAGTGGATCCTCCCCAAACATGTGAGACATACTCCATACATGGGCGGATAAGGCCCCTGTAGAGAGCAAGCAATTGGGAGGGAGAAAAAAAAGGACGCAGACGCCACAGCACACCTAACTTCTTAGAAGCTGTTTTAGCAAGAGCTGAGATGTGAGATTTCCAGTTCAGAATTTTATTAAAGGATAGTCCTAGAATGTTCATTGTAGAAGAAGGAGACAGTTGAGTGTCATTGAAGAAGAGGGGATAGTTATCTGGTAGGTTTTGTCGAGTAGATAGGTGAAAAAATTGGGTTTTTGAGGCATTGAACAAAACAAGGTCTGCTTTGCCCCAATCAGAAATAATAGAAGGATCAGAAGTTAGGCGCTCGGTGGCATCTCTCCGTGAATCACTATATTATATAATATATATATATATATATATATATATATATTTTATATATATTAATATATATATATATATATATATATATATATATATATATATATATATATATATATATATTATATATATATTATATATAATATACTAGCCGCAAAGCCGCCCTCCGGGCTGACTTTTTGGCTAGCTCCTGCGGAGGGCTATTGGTGGGCCTTTGGCCCACCACCTGTGTTTGGTGGGCCGAAGGCCCACCAAACACAGACTCCAGATAGCCCCTTCTAGCTTTCCTGAAATCATGGATATGTAGAAATGTATGTATTAACGCCAACCTATTCACATAACCCCCAACCCATTCACTCACCCATTACCCATCACCCCCCACCCATTCACTCACCCATTACCCCCCACCCCCCACCCATTCACTCACCCATTATCCATCACCACACACCCATTCACTCACCCATTACCCATCATCCCCCATCTATTCCATCACCCATCACCCACCCCATTCACTCACCCATCACCCCACACCCATCACCCCACCCATTCACTCACCCATTACCCATCACCCTACATCAAGGTTTCCTCAATTCTCGCAACCCACTTTTTTTCACAATTCTCGCTAATAGGCTGCTAAAAAAAAAAAAAAAAAGTGATCGGATCATCTCATAAATGGGTTTAAAACCTTCCCCTGCTCGAGCCAGTTCCAAAACTGTGCCATATGAGGGGATTCCGCCACAGGGGGCGGCGCCTGGAGCGGACACACACACACACACACACACACACACACACGCAAACTTTCGCTTATATTATTAGATATATATATATATAATATATATATATATATATATATATATATTATATATATAATATATATAAATGGTACTATACATATAGGGTGAAATATATGTGAAATAATACCGTATTGTGAAATGACAATACGAGGTTGAGTTGTAGACTGGTCTAGGTAGGTCAAGGAGTTGGGTCCAGGTCGTCTCGGCCGTATATAATTTAGGCCGTATGTTGTTTAGGCCGTGAGACGATTCGGTCGTTTGTCAGTTTGGGCGTCACGGCCTAAATTACATACGGCCGAAACGACCTGGACCTCTAATCACAGGCGTCACTTAAAAAAAATCCTGTCTGGGCCACTACGGGCGAAGGCCAACCATCACAGCCCTCAAAACCTTTATAGAGCCTACATCTGAGCCTTGAAGTTGATACTGCCTATACAGACGCTATAGGCAAAACAAAACAAAAAATAGATAAAAAATTATATCAATATTCCTTAGATGTGGCTGTGTGTTTGTGTGTCTGTGTGTGTGTGAATGAGAAGAATGTTAATGGCACGTTGTTGCAGCCCCACAATAGGTTGTGTATTCCACACACGGTCAGGTGAGCCGTGCACGAGGTCACGCAGGAATCAGGCGTTGACGCGGACGGGGTGGAGATGATGCATCTAAACGCGTATTCTGTTGCTCTGCAGCTGCCCAGAGACAGTGTAGCCAAAGAGTTCAGGAATTTTATTTTAGGATTTTTTGCTTACAAACGATATTTGCAAGGAATCCGGACTTTTTCGGTCTATTGGTAAAATAAAAAAAAAAAAAAAAAATACGGATATTTGTTCAGCTTTTTTTCTACTCGTATTAAACAAATTTATGGCTGAAAGATAAACAAGTTGATAGGTGACCATCTACTCTATAACCAACAGTGTTTATTAATTAGCTTCTTGTTTACCTACGCTCTATAATACGCGACTTATAATTATCAGCGTTACTTGTGCAGTGTCTTTATCTACCTCGTTGACGGCTCTTGATGACTCCTACCACTGCCTTATCATTTCCTTCCGATAGCGTGCTTTATCACCCCTGTTAGCGGGTCACCGGAGGGCCCCTGCACCACATAACCCTCGGCGTGTGTTCAGTCTGCTAATGTGACGCTGATCTATGTCTTCTTGTGGCGGAACAAGGAGGCTAGACAGATAAATTCATGGATGGGGATGAAAGGTGGGTTTAGGTAGTGTTAAATAACAGGAACTACCTCGTGTAGGTCTTACGGCCTCTTGTAGCTTCCTTATTTTCTTATGTTCTTATTAGCAATATACAATCTATATGGCTGCTTCATCACACCAAAGCTCTTTTTTTCTTAGGGTTTTACTCCTGCTGATGAAAATACAAATAATAACGAAGTTGAACCCTAACTCAGATTGTCTTGATTCTATTTTCATTTCATGTTCCGAAAGTTATCCTGAGCAAATGACCGGAACAGACAGGTCTTCCTCCTTCAGCAGTCTCTTGCTTCATGTGATTTGCTCTTTGATTTTAGTTTGGTTGTTTGGGTACTTTGGTTGGTTGGTTTTCTCTCTTGGTTTTTCAATTATTCAAATTTTCTTTGATTAGATTCATGTCTGTTATGTACGTTGTCAGTTTTGTTGCACCAGTTGCTTTTTCTCGCACCTAGCTTACTACCTTCTCTAATCCGTTGGCATCTCTATCCCATAACCCGATGGTTCTAAGCTTCTATATCCGGGTGTGTTGGCCTCCCTGCAAATACTGTACACAGAGTGATACAGCAATTCTAAGTTTAGCCTACATGTCTACGTTGTGCTTGAATATAATTCATGTCGGCAATTTCATCTTGTAAAGGTGGAATACCTGCCTCTATCATACACAAGCTTATACTAGTATTTTTGCGAACCCCTAGTAAACATTTTACAAGTTTGTTGTATTGCTTTTCTATCAGTTTCGTCTTGTTCATTAACCATGATTCGTAGCTGTATAACAATGCACCTTTCACTGCGGCGTCAAACACCATTCGTTTATACATAAAAGGCATGTTTGTGTTACTTGCACAGAATATAGAAAACGTGTTTACAATTGCCTCCCTGGCTGTTTCATGCAGTGCCATAACGGTGTCCATAGTGACGGAGTCCGTGAACCAAGCCCCGAGGCACAGGCACTGAGACGCCTAGTTCACACTCACGCCACCGCCCCGAGGCACAGGCACTGAGACGCCTAGTTCACACTCACGCAACCGCTCGTTAAGCATTGTTTATCACCTTCCTGACTGTTAATCACAAAGAACTTCGTTTTCTTCTCATTAATTATATAATTATCATTCCACTCTCGTTACAGAACTGACATATAACAGAAACTTTCCTCATACACATTTCTCGAGTAGTAGCGAGTGTTACAGCGTCATCCAGCAATAATAACACATGCAGACTTCCTTAAAACCCATCAGTTTCCACGGCTGTTTTCAGCATTCGTACCATTTGGTCAATGTATATCACAAACAGTAAGCAACTCGAGAGGACCCCGGGCGAACGCTGATAGATGCGTCTTTAACGTTGCAAACTTTAGGATGTTTTTCGTCGATGTCGTCGATTTCGTCGATGTAAACATCGCCTTAATGGCGTGCAGCATCACTTTATACCACATCCTAAATGTTGAGTCGCTCTATCAACTTTGCCCGGGGAATCCTGTCATAAGCTTTGCTAAAATCAATACATAAGACATATAACTTTACCTTCTTATATCTAGCATAATCACACAATAATCTTAATGATACAATCTGTGCCAGGCATCCTCTGCCTTTCTCAGCACCAGCCTGACTTTGATCTATATCACACCACAGTTTTAATCGATTTAGTATCAGTACATCATAAATCTTAGCCAGTGTATCCATTGTGCTAATTCCTTTGTAATTATTGCAAATCAATCTACTTCTTGACTTAAATAGCACAACTAATTTACTGTAGCACCATGCTAGTGGGTAACATCCGTTCGCAAACATAAAGTTGAATATTGTAAGAAAAAATGTGAATCCAGACAAGGGCAGTTTGCTGGACAAACTCCTACATAACTTTTGTTTATATTCATACTGTTCACAGCCTGGTTCACCTCGTCAGTGTGAATGGGTCACCTAGCACTGGCACGTACGCTGAGATCACATCATCATAATTTCCAGCCATCAGAAAATTTTGCGGGTTCAGAAGATTTTAAAATGTTCCTTAAACTGGCTGTCGGTTTCTCCACAGTATCATTATCAATGTTCTCTTTCCAGTTTATGGATTTCCAAATCAATCCACTATCATTAGTGTTCAACAGACGCTTCCATCGGGGATGTGCCTCGTCCCAGACAAGGTAAAGATGGGAGCATACGCTAAGCTGCGCGTGGCATGCGGTGCTCATCTCCGGGGCATTAGCCCTTAGAGCCTGTGGTGGATGGGGACCCGTTACCCCGGGACACAGGGCTAGTGTGACTCCCGGGTTACCACAGTTACCTTCCCCAGGTTACCCCAGGTACCCATTTATCAACTCCGAAAGGAAGGAAGAACAGCTGGGTAGGCTGGTCACCGACTTGCCCTGGCCCGGGATCGAACCAGGGCCCGCAGATTCGTAGCCAGGCACGCTAGCCACTGCACCACGGAGGCGACATATTGTAGTACCGCAAGACTGTCCATATTATTTCCCGTCTATCCATTCCTCTCTTGAGACAAATCAAACTATGTTAAAGCTAAATTCGCGAGTGCAGATGTACCTAAGCAGGACGTCATGTTCTAATTCAAGACACGGGTATAAAAACTCCCATCCTTGCTTCTCTGGAATACCAGAGACAAGGTCATATAGTATATGACCCTGGTCCCAGAGGTGCCTGGCGGTTGATTGTTGTCTGGTGAGCCTAGCGGCGGCCTCCGTGGTAACGCGCTAACGCTGTCTCCACGACGACCACCTCACCTAGGGTATCTACATATATAATATAGGTACTCTAACCTCACCGTGCCATGCCATGGAGGTGCTGCGGACTGCAGTGTGTTGCTTAGGCCATCCATGTCCACATCTTTGTATGCGACCCTCTTCTGTATCTCTATGACTCTTGGTAAAACACACACCACACAGACCACACCAACACCACACACACACACCACCACCACACACACACCACACACACACACACACACACACACACACCACACACACACACACACACACACACACACACACACACACACACACACACACACACCACACACACACACACACACACACACACACACACACACACACACACACACACACACAC
>JACEEZ010021527.1:278449-308449 GCA_016584305.1 Chionoecetes opilio | reverse complement strand
TGTTTACAAGTGTGAAAACAAAAGATTATTTTTGTAAAGTAGCAGAGTATAATTTGGCAGCCGGCAAGTGAGACAGACGCCGCCGAGGAACACGAGTCACGTGACCACCGAGGTCCCACAAGACTTGAGCGTCGGGAAGGAGGTGCCTCGTCGCCTTACAATCAATATAACATTGAACTGAGCATCCCAAGTCACATTAGATCTTTGTATTACAGCATCACAGAAACACAAAAAGATAATCTGATTGTTTGTGTGTGTGTGTGTGTGTGTGTGTTTCTAAAGCAGAGTCAATAATTAGGGAGAGTGTTGAGTGGTGCGTCACGTGCGGAGCCTCAGCAGTGGTCTGTGACGGGCACTGCAGGGCGTAACGATGGCAGTGAATGACAAGACAAGGCGAACAATGCCACCAAAAATATAAGCTTACAAGGGTTGCCAGTGAACTTTTTTTATATTATGTAAAATACTCCTTGGCAGTCATTCTTATGTAGCGGGGCACCTTGCTGTATTTACACACTGGTAATGTGGAGAACAGAGCATCAGACGTGCATCAGTAAATGACCCACAGTGAAATATGCAGTCAGCTCGTCAAGCAAGCAGGCGGAAAGATATTTGACACGAGCGTCACTCAGCAACACAACCACTGACAAAGGACGAGGCTGACGTCACCCTCAGAATAGCCACAGTAAAAATAATATCCACTCAGGGATCAAACACGGTCAGTCTTTTTAAGCCCTGTCGTGGAATGCTATCCTTGTACGTATATGAAAAAGGGATGATTTTAGGGTTAATTAAAGGAAAAAGGAATGATTTTAGCGTTCATTAAGGGGAAAAGGGATGATTTAGGGTAAATTAAGAGAAAAAGGGATCATTTTAGGGTTAATTAAGGGATAAAGGGATGATTTTAGGGTTAATTAAGGGAAAAAGGGATACTGATAGGGTTAATTAAGGGAAAAAGGGATGATTTTAGGGTTAATTAAGGGAAAAAGGGATGATTTAGGGTAAATTAAGGGAAAAAGGATGATTTTAGGGTTAATTAAGGGAAAAAGGGATGATTTTAGGGTTAATTAGGGAAAAAGGGATGATTTTAGGGTTAATTAGGGAAAAAAGGGATGATTTTAGGGTTAATTAGGGAAAAAAGGGATGATTTTAGGGTTAATTGCGGTAAAAAGGGATGATTTTAGGGTTAATTAAGGGAAAAAATATACACAGAGCAATCGAAGGCGGTACGTTTGGAATTTTTACTATAATCGTAAGCGTCCTTGAAATTCACTAGTTCAGGAGGTGGCGGGGTTGTGTAACAGGGTGAAGGTTGTCCTGGCGCGCGAGGCTGGGAGGTGTAGATTGCATCCCGCGGCTCCAGGGTGCGTCTGGCGGTGTGGTGTGCGGGGCAGTAAACTAAGCGATATAATTACCGTGTCTGGTGGATGGCGTCTTCCCTACCCAGCTATCCCTTGTCAGCCCTCCTAAGCCCTTCCCTGTTGCCCCCTCAAGCCCTTCCTACCAGCCCTCCCTATCCTTTCCCAGCCCTCCCTATCCTTCCCAGCCCTTCACTTGTTTCTTATCCACCTCCCCCCACCTCCCTCTCGCCGCCGCCACAGAGTCGGACTGGTCTTCGTCTGTAGATTATTCATCTCCGGGTCACAGGTCGAGCGTGAGGACATACTGCGGGACGTCCAATGTTACCAAGGTAGAGCTTGATTACAACGTTTCTATTTTTCTCAATTGACAAATATAAACGATCGGAAATTTGAGAAGCCATCATGTCGATCGGTCCAACGCATTGTCCACCAAAGTCAAGGAAATAGATATCTAAATTCCCTCGGCCTTGGTTTCCACCTCTAGAGCTTCGGCGTATATGATCAAGAAGGAACGCCACCAGAGACAAAGGACTCAGCTCTTCATGTGCCTCTGTTGTTATAATAGGACCCAACCCTTCACCTCTGACTGGGCAGGATAATATGCTGTAGATCTATTGTACGTATGTGTCCACCTCACAGCTAAAGCGTTGGCGAAATGCTGTTGTTGTTACATAAAGAGGCTGGAAAACTTCGCTGCTAAGCAATGACATTAGAACAGATTCAATCCATAAGCTGCAGGGCCTCGGAGCGTTATCGTGGCAGCGGGTGTTGTGTTGCGAGCGGAAGATGCATGATAGCAGTATGGCAGACTTCCTGAATTTGACAGTAACAGTTTAAGTATAGTTATGATCATTATTCGATATAGGTGCTATCTCTTTGATAGGCTTCTGGCTTAGTGGTAATGATGGTAATAGGTATATAGACAAATCGTTTCCTTTGTTTGATTGTTTTTATCAACTCATCCTTGTAAATTCTCGTCAGTCAGGTGAGATCGTGCATACATACCTACAGTCTGCTTTAGAGGAGTCTACCCCAAGAAGTTTTAAGGTGTATGCCATTGCGAAAGTCATGTTCTATAGGCTGTTATCAAGCAATTGACCGAGTTTGTGAGAGACAAAACTTACCTTTTCACCACATACCACACAGTTCTACAAGGATGAAGGTCTACTTTAAAAAAAATAGTAGTAGCTATTGTATTTATTTACTTTTTACTTATTAATGTAATCGTAATAGATGGGGGTTGATAATCGAGCAGAGATTTCCTGAAGGGGTCGATGAACGGAACATTTGAGAGACCCCCAATCTAGCATCTCTCTCTCTCTCTCTCTCTCTCTCTCTCTCTCTCTCTCTCTCTCTCTCTCTCTCTCTCTCTCTCTCTCTCTCTCTCTCTCTCTCTCTCTCTCTCTCTCTCTCTCTCTCTCTCTCTCTTTTTTTTCTTTCTTTTTTTCTCTTTCTTTCCGTAAAAGAATAACCGGTTACACAATTTGTGAGGCACCGGGTCAAGAGGTGTCGGTTGCGTGTGCTTGGGCGTCATAAAGAGAAGGGAACACTTGGTCGGGCAGTCGCGGGTCACCATCCTGGGTCTCGCCTGCCGCCGCCACGACATCAAGCCACCCTCTTATCGGACGTAACCAGAAACTTTCCCCTCTTTTTTTTCTGATACCAAGAAAAAAAATTGTATCCGCATATAGAGTCGATAGTGGTAGGCAACTGTTGCGCTCGCTCTCTCTCTCTCTCTCTCTCTCTCTCTCTCTCTCTCTCTCTCTCTCTCTCTCTCTCTCTCTCTCCTCTCTCTCTCTCTCTCTCTCTCTCTCTCTCTCTGTTGTCTTGGTAAAATTTTATAAAAAAAGTTTATTTTCTCCCCTATTTTCTCTATTTTTTTCCTTTTTTCCCCCAATTTTCTCCTCCCGACCTGAAAAAGATTATGTGGTTCGTGGGATCTAGAAAGTAAGCCTCACCCCCTCACTCTCTCTTTCACTTCTAATCTCTCTTTACGATAACCTTTTTATACAGTTGTGCCCATTATAATGCCTTCTTTGACTGCATTGTGTTACTAAGTCTTGCTCGGGCACTGAATCGTCGTATAAGCAGATCTCTCTCTCTCTCTCTCTCTCTCTCTCTCTCTCTCTCTCTCTCTCTCTCTCTCTCTCTCTCTCTCTCTCTCTCTCTCTCTCTCGCAAGAAATCTGTCTGTACAAAGGTTTTTCAATATTTGTTTCACTTTTACACTTTGCAAGAATGTTTTTCCTACAACACGTGCATTACATGATTAACTTCATCTGTCTTTTTACGCTCTTATTGTATAGTTTTAATTCCTTTTTGAAATATCAAAGGTAGTTTTGAAAAGGTAAAAACGTCATATATAAATATTTGTACTATAGGCTACTGATTTCACTTGGCGATTAGCGATGAAAACTGATTCAACGTAGAACATCGATCCATTAGTATATTTGTATCTTTCTTTCTTTTTATATGTGAATGTTTTGTCGATAGTAGTGTGACGCTTAATAATGGAGGAGGATACTTACGAATTATCATGATGGTTGTGTCAGAGGAGAAGCTGCACACACACACACACACACACACACACACACACACACACACACACACACACACACACACACACACACACACACACACAACAGTAACACACACACACACAGTAACACACACACACACACACACACACACACACACACACATACAAGCACACACACACACGTATACATGTATGTCATCACACAGGTAACTTACGCATCAGCGGTGACCTGTTAGTGCAGAAACGACCGATAGTGTGCTTTGAGGGTGTCAGGACAAGGAGATAACCACCATGAGGAGCATTGTGGTGTCTCGAGGAGATGCACTCAAGGCGATAAGGAACAAGAGGAAGACTTATTGATGGCTGTCTGATCTTTTTTAAGCTGGAGAAATATTGAGATATCGCTATCGTCATTTTTCTTTTTTTCTATGACTGTGATAGAGGATGGCGGGATGATTTTAGGTCGAGATTTTTCTTGTTTTACTACAAAGTCGGGTAAGAAGTACGATGGCCTAATTTTGATAACTTGTAGTGACTCGCCTTATCATAGTTGTGCTTTCTAGGAATGATAATGCCTGTAATGGTTATCTCATCTGAAGTGTTGCGTTATTAATCGTCTTTTTGTTTTGTTTTTTTGTTTTTTATCTTGAACGCTGCTCAACGTGTTCCCTCCCCAGTGTGACACAAAAGATCTCGTGAATTAGGTTGAAATTATTACTGCACTGACACTTATTTGCAATTATATTTACAAATTGTAACTATTTCTTATAATTCCCCTCTTTATTTTTCAAAAAATTCTGGTACTAAGTGTTCTCTTCATCTTGAGAAATTGTTTTTTGGATATTTCACCTCCTTAAGTCGTTGAAAGGGACAAGAAATATCATGAAATATCAAGAAATAAAACTTAATTGCATCCCCCATGAATATAGATTAGATAATATTATATAGGTCAAGTTATAAAATCGTAGGTTTTTTCAGTGGGGGATCTGGGGGTGTATATATATTTTTTTCTGGTGGTCTCCTCCTCCATAGGTGACGTAGGCTACCCTATCATAGAACCAAGAGAAGCGATGATGCCCTTATGCTCTCTTTCCAAGAATCTGACGACGACATTAAAGATTCTTAGTGACATGTTGCATACGTCGGCGGAATGGTGTTGGGTGTTAATCTCACATGACCCATCGCTGAATACATACGTAGATGTGCCATTCGTTAAGGGATGTAAGGCGTAGTAACCCGGAAAAGAGGTCACCAGCCTGGGATGATGCGCTGATGAAATCTCCTGAAATATTGTTCCATCGACTAGTGAAATTGACGTCCGTTGTGTTTCATGTGGAATATTTGCAATGACAGATGAGGAATGCTTGTAACAAATCAAATGTTAGTATCAGCTCAATGGAACGAGACATATAAGGTGCCACAGTGATTGATAATGCAGAGGACCCACCACCATCCGCTGCCAACCCGACTACAGCACCAAGCTCTATTGCGTTCTGACTTGACTATATTTGAAGGCCACAGATGGGTTTCTCATAGTTTGCCTCAGGAGTCAATCCAAGGAAGAGGCGCCTCGGATGAAGCAATTAAACGATTTTTCACTATTCTTGCCATGAACTGCCTTTGGATTGAAGGTTGTTTCCGCTTGTTTCATACACTTCGTAATGTAATTCAAGGTGTGTTGTGAAAGAAAGTTATTTTCAAGCTTCAACTTTTCGCGATGTTTACTAGAGTCTAGTTAGTCTAGTATTTGAAGAGTTCATGTTGTTGTTTTCAGTATTTGCTGTTTACCATCAAAGACGCCACGACTTACATAGAAGTGTCTCACCAACTCTTGAACAAAGCTTCGAACCGCGCTCGCTCGCACAGCACTGCCGAGAGATGGCACACCCCGGCTCCTGATCAGAGAGGCCTTGTTCCCGTCACCTGTGGCCGCATACACGGAAATACTGAAAGTTTTCACCATTTTGAATATTCAGCGAGAATGATTTGTATTCCCGTCACTATTTCCACGTCAGCACAACCGCTGGCTTACGTTAGAACATCACACCACACAGTTCACCTTGCCTCACCTCAGTGCAGCCAGCAGGATCTATATACCCAGGGCCCCTCCATGCCTCCCCGAGCACCATCACACAGCTAAGTCACCTTTCCGTTTCGTCTTTTGAGTGCACGGTGGTGTTTGGTGGCGTGCATTGTATCATAGTGCATCATCAAACAACTCAACGTGGGCGCTGTATTGTACTAGTTTTACTATGGGGTGTTTGTTATCTCGGCGGACGTATTCCCCCTCCTAAAAAGGTCTGTCTCGGAAAGTATTGATTTGCGACAGAAACTCAAGGAGATATAATGGATAATTTATAATTTCACCCAACCAACGATTTTCTGATGCGCCTTATGTTTTTCTGGTGTGTTTTTATGTGTTTTGAATGAATCTGCTAACCGTTTCTGTCGCTATTTCTTTTTTCTTTTTTCTTCTTTTTTTTTTAGGTCAGTGTTTCTTAACCTGGGGTGCTAGCACCCCCAGGGGTGCTGAAATCAAATTTAGGGGGTGCTGGGAAATGCTGCACATATGGCAATACAATATTAGAGTTCCTCGCAATGGATACAAAAATATCGAAGGGATACTTTTTGACAAGCGTACTATTTATATTTGATAAACTTTAACCTCATTATACTGACTTTCATTGAGAGTGTACTTTCACTCGAGTGCTGATGTCTTATGTTAGGCGGTGAGACCACGCCGCTGCAGGCAGTAGCTGCGTAGTAGCAGAGCAGCTCAAACCCCAGCATCGTTGTGTTTCACCTTAACTGCAAGTTCCAGTAATACTGGTAAGACCATTGAAAGGTGTACTCTTCCTCATTCGCTCTAACTCACTCACGAAGGTGGTGAAGGTGGAATAATACTATTGTGTTCGTCTGTGTCTGTTTGTTTGTTTCTCTGTTAACATCACTCATAAAGTAGTTGCTCCAATTTTGTGAATTTTTTTTGGGGGGAACGTTACATATGGTCAAAACACCAATCAATTAAATTTTGAAAGTCAAATGTCTAATTTAGATTGGTGCATTTTTGCTAACAGCTTCTTTGTCCATAGGCTTGTGTGATTCTGCAATGCCAAAGACACGCAAATGGGGTATGTCAGGTATGCTTCCCTGCACTCCTGGATGATCGTGGAGGACCAGACCACACTATGTATGACCGGCCATTTAATTATTTGCAACTCAAATTTGAAGCCTGCTAGACTCCAAGAACACCAGGTGAAGCATCCAGCTTCAGAACAAGAACAGACTATCGAGGCCCTGCAGGCTAAAAGGGCTATATATGACCAGAAAGGCACACTACCCCGACCTGGATTCAAGCCAGTGCAGAAATCCCTTTTGCAAGCTTCCTGTGAGGTGGCAAACCAGTGCATCAGGGAGAAGGATTCGCATTCGGCTCCGAAAAACCTGGTTAAGCCATGCACCATTCGGATGGTAGAACTTGGAACAAAGGTAGCCAAGAAGATGAAACAAGTGCCTCTGTTCAACGATATTATCTCAGTGAAAGTTGCAGATATGAGTTGCGACATCTTGAACCAGATTGTTCAGGAGATTATGGACAGTCCCATCCGCATAGATTATGGACAGTCCCATCGGCATCCGTTTCCAACATGAGTCAACTGATTTTGTATAACCGGTACATCAAGGATGGTGAAATTAAAGATGAATTCCTCTTCTGCGAGCCATTGGAAACGACGACAAGGGCAGCGTATGTATTTCGACTCTTGGACGAGTTCTTGGAGAACCATCAGATCAATTGGGAGAAGGTAGGGTCGGTCTGCACAGATGGTGCCCCAGCCATGATAGGGAATAGGTCTGGCTTTATTGATTTGGTAAAGGGAGGGTACCAGTTATCATCATGAAACACTGTTCTCAATCGCCATGCTTTGCTTGCAAAGACGTTGCCGCCTCTCCTCAAAGAAGTTATATCTGTCTTTGTTCAAGTTATGAATTTCATCCGGGGTCGTCCTTTAAACCACAGTGTTCAAGATACTTAGTGGGGAGATTGGAAGTTAACATCAAGTCCTTCTCTTCCACATAGAAGTGCGGTGGCTCTCACGTGGGAAAATCCTTACCCGTATTGCAGATCTCAAGAATGAGATTGCAATATTCCTCCGAGAGTATCAGAATAAGTTCGCTGAAAATTTTAAGGACGAAATGTTCATCCTCTCTCTCTCCTATCTAGCAGACCTTTTCAGCCATTTGAATGAACTCAACTTGTCCATGCAAGGCACGCTGGCTAACAATCTTGTTTGTGCAGAGAAGGTAGAAGCATCAAGAAGAAGCTCTCACTCTGGAATCGTCGAATCCAGGGAGGGAATGTGGGAAGTTTTCCTATCCTAGACGATAAATTGGGGAATAAAACAGTCAGTCCCATGCTTGTAGAAAATATTGTTGCTCACCTCTCGCACCTTGAGACCACCATGACAAAGTAGTTTCCCAAGGATCATACATTTCCAGAATGGATTCAGCAGCCCATCCTGGCAGACATGAGTGATGCTGACAACCTAAAGGAGGAGCTTATTGATCTGTAGGTGAACCAGGGTTGTCAGACAAAATTCCGTACATTACCATTGTCTGACCTCTGGTGTGATCAGTTGGTAGCGTACCCTGGACTGGCGAGGGCAGCGCTGGAGATGATCATTCCATTTCCAACTACCTATCTGTGTGAAAAGGCATTCCATCTCCACCATGTTCCAGATCAAAACAATTGCCCGGAACCACCTTCAAGGTGGGCTGCTCCACGACATGAGGGTGGCTCTGACCAATACGAAGCCTCAATTTCAGAAACTAGCGAACATAAGCAGCAACAAAAATCACATTGATGAGTGTATGTTCAATTACCCTGCTGTTTATGCTTAAGTAAGTTTGTCCATGATCTATCTCTATTGATCTCTATTGTTTGTACCTATAGTATTGGTTTTCTTGGTGTTTTATTTTGGGGGAATGAACAAAATAAATGATCAAGCAACTGTAGACTCTGTAACCAGATGTTAGCCAGAGTTAAGGGGTTCTGGACTTCCTAGACCTGACTACATGGGGTGCTGAGGTCGGAAAAGGTTAAGAAACTTTGTTTTAGGTAGATAAAGGTTAGGTTTTTTTTTTTTTTTTGTTTTTTAGTTAGGTAAAGGTTAGGTTAGGTATAGGTTAGGTTAGGTTAGGTATGGATTAGGTTAGGTATAGGTATTGGTTAGGTTAGGTTTTGGTTCATTTTTTTTTTTTTTTTTTTTTTTGTAATTTTTGCAAAAAAAAAAAAAAAAAAAAAAATTGCGACAGAAACTGTTAGCAGATTCATTCAAAACACATAAAAACACACCAGAAAAACATAAGGCGCATCAGAAAATCGTTGGTTGGGTGAAACTATAAATTGACAAGAGATAATTTCTCAGAATTCAATAAGGTAAACAGAAACCATACTCTCAATTATGTAGGGGATTTTGGTCAAATAGTAATGTAAGACTTAATGATTCTGAGAATCTCTCTCTCTCTCTCTCTCTCTCTCTCTCTCTCTCCTCTCTCTCTCTCTCTCTCTCTCTTCTCTCTCTCCTCTCTCTCTCTCTCTCTCTCTCTCTCTCTTCTCTCTCTCTCTCTCTCTCTCTCTCTCTCTCTCTCTCTCTCTCTCTCTCTCTCTCTCTCTCTCTCTCTCTCTCTCTCTCTCTCTCTCTCTCTCTCTCTCTCTCTCTCTCTCTCTCTCTCTCTCTCTCTCTCTCTCTCTCTCTCTCTCTCTCTCTCTCTCATGTATACGACCACGTAATGTCACCCAATCAGAGCAGGCTTCACGGGAACCTCTAGATTCTTAGTTGAACATGCATATAATGTGCAGACTTACGTAGTATATCGCAGATGATATAAACAAGGATGACAGTAGTGAGCGGCGCGTTATCAAGCAGTAATACAGGGAGCCTCTGAAACAGCGTTATAGGGTTCCTATTTATCCCCTTGAAGCGATTTAACAAGGTTATTTGTCAGCATATGTTGTGCCATAGACCACTGTATAAGGTATACAGTGGTCTATGGTTGTGCACATTAACGTGCGCATCCCGGATTATTATCTCTAGGACATTTGTTGACTCGTGCAATAACTAGCTGGCGTCGTCAACCTCAGTCGTTGTTTTCTAAGGCAACGCAAGGTAAAGTAGCCAGCATCGTGGCCGCAGCATAACAGCGACCAACCTGAGGGTCGTAAAGCTGTCTGGGCCTCGTCCGCCACGCCTCGCCGCAACACTTGGCTAACAGCATTATACTTCACGACAAATATTACATTCTTGTCCAAGCCAACGATGTCTTTGTTTTTTCTGTTGTATCCACAGACTGTTTGTTGTCTGCTAGCATTTACAAGGCCAGGCATTATCATATGTACTAGTAAATATGAGTTTTAGCTAATTAGTCGTACTAAGAGATAGACTTGAGTACCTTGAACAGATCCCTACAGATGAGTTGGAGGCACAACATCTTAGGCAATGATTAAGGTGGTGGATGGAGCCGTGACTGTCACCCCGAAACTTCCTGAGCTGTAATTTTGTCTTTCTAGTGGTGGTATTGTGGGTCAAGGGACAACTATTAGTGCTTAGAGACAAGGAAGAGGTCTTATCTTCCAAGGGCACTAGAGGCTGCTCGGTTAGGTCCATTGGCTGATTGGGTGTTGTCGCTGCTGGCAAGACACTGGAGACTGTGCTGCGTGATCGTTGTAGTGTGTTCAGGGACATTGCCGCATGCTCTCTCAGCTTGTCATTCAGTCAGTCAATCAGTTGTCAAGTCATGGCTCCATGACAGTATAGAACAAGATTCCTTCTCGCCACTCTAGATGACTTGAAGGAACCATACGATGAAAGTTTCCACCTCGTTTTCTCGCCATGCAGAACCACCGTGCAGAGCGTCTCGCTGTTGCCGGGAAAGTCGGTCACAGCTTCGTGTGTACGCGGCGCATCGTTAACTGGGACTCCTGTATACCGCCGGCTCTTGAACTATTAAGGTTAACATTATTGGTACAAGTGGTTAACAGTCTCAATTGGTCTTCCATGATACAAGTCTTGATTACTGCAGTGTCGGGGGATATACGAGATGGAGTGTGCGACTGCTTGGGAGGCCGAGGGTATGGCAGCACAGTGCTGTGAACGGCTGGCAGGAGGTGGCGGCGGCGAAGAGGAGGGTTCGTTTAGGTTAGATCAATAGACTTTTAATAGATGTCTAGAATAGAATTGAAGATGAATAGATAGATAGTTAATCTTGAGTTCAAGGCTTTAGGCTATCAACTATCGTTTCACTCCGTTGTGTCTCCCGTCACCCTTGTATTGTAAACTAATCACAAGCGTTGCCAAATCATGCACAGCTTTTAAGAGGGTTCACCTTGACAGCTATTTAAGACAAGAGAGTGAAGCCACACGTCTAGCTGGGAGGTGCTAGACATAGGGGGGGGGGGGGGACACTAGTGGGGTGAAGCGAGTCTTTCTGAAGTGGTAGAGGCCTAATCGACTGAATGAGGCTCCACCCTTGTTATTGACAATTAGCTTCCCTACTGTATTGTATCCTTCATGGCTCGTCAAGTTATGTGTTAAAGGAGTGCTCTGAACAGTAAGGTTCCAATGCGCCAAAAATTCAATCGGCATATATCGAATGTTAGATCTCTTGTTAACAGTGATCCTTGAGATGTCAGTTTCTGCACATTAAGGCAAGTCGAGGGTTGCACATGGAAGAAATATTTCTATGATTACTACATAAAAAAATGTAATGCTTGAAAGTCATGGACTGTTCGGAATAGTTACTCATATGTCATAACTTTAAACTCCTTATTTCTTAGAACTCTTTTCTCAAAAATCTCCAACTCGTAGGAAAGTGGAAAAGTTAAAATTCGCAGTTTTCATTCTTATGAAAAGATAATTGAAAATTCAAATGAATTTTCCTTCTGGAAGATAAGACAAAATATACTTGAAAAGAAATTCATTGCCTTGTAAGTGAGGGTGACAAATGTGCGACAGATCAAGTAAAATAACTTCTGGGATACTTCTTTGTCGTTATCCTGCCGCTCATCGTGTAAGGCTTTGCTTAAAATGTAAAATTACTTGTATAGTGATGCTCTAGAACAATGTGAGCAGTATACATGCAGGACAGCCTCTCAGCAGCCTCCGCCGTGGCTGCATCGGCCTTGACGCCAGGCAGGCAGCAGCCAGTCTGCCAGCAGCGATGCTATTTTCCTCGTCGGGTAATCATCTCTTCTCCGCAGTAAGTTAAGGAAAGTCATTAACCGAAACTGGACAAAATATTCATACCATCTGTAATCGAAGAGTTTTAATAAGCATAAAACTTCCTTGATTTTTTTTCTCGTTTTATGCATCCATTCCCTGATTAATTTTTTTTCTCGTAATGTAAATTACTGGTTCATTTTAATTGCGTGCGTAATTTCAACATCCATGGCAGATGGAGGAGCGAGGCAGCGCGTTGGTATCCCGAAATAGACTTAAAGCAAATGGGTCAGACGCCACTAAAAATTTGTTGCATAAAAGTCATCCGCATATAACATCCATTCCTTGCATCTTACTACCTACGTTATTTCTGTGCCTTACATTTCTTCCTGATATGATTTAACCAACTTTCTAGCGATAGGAAGGCGTCCCTAATCCGGCAACAGCTAAAACATGGTTAGTGAGCATCTGGCCGTGTTGATGCTCGTGACAGCCCGGCACGTGTAACTTTTTACGTAAAGTACCGAAGCTCTCAGAACTCTATCCCGCATCAAAGAAACTGATGCAGGAGTTCCATCGAAGACTTAATGAGAGAAAATGGTGTTCAGGTTTTTGTGCTCGCTTGTGTCATTCACCCATGGTCCTGTCTACGCGAGTTGGACTAGGCCCGTCGTGTTGTAGGGGGACGGACGATCGGAAATTACCGTGACAAAGGATATTTACAGTACATGTATCATGGTTAGTGATGGTGGATTAATGACAGTGCGGAGAGCAGTATAGAATGGCGGTAATAATAGTCCGTAGGGATGGAGGAAACTGAGATAAACGTGAAGGAAATGAAGTGGTAAATGGCCTATGGTGCTGTCCTTGGGAAGTGGGCCAGTAAGGGGGGGGGGGGGGGGGAAATAAAAGGGGGTATATAGAGGTTAATCTTGGGGCCTTCAGAGTTGCCTGGTGTGGGAGGACTAGGGGAAGAGAGGCGTGTGATGAAGTAAGGGGGAGGGGGGTGTTGCAAGGGAAAGAAAAGGGGGGATTTGGAGGCTAATCTTGGGGCCTTCAGAGTTGCCTGGTGTGGGAGGACTAGGGGAAGAGAGGCTTGTGATGAAGTAAGGGGGAGGGGGGTGTTGCAAGGGAAAGAAAAGGGGGATTTGGAGGCTAATCTTGGGGCCTTCAGAGTTGCCTGGTGTGGGAGGACTAGGGAAGAGAGGCTTGTGATGAAGTAAGGGGGAGGGGGGTGTTGCAAGGGAAAGAAAAGGGGGGATTTGGAGGCTAATCTTGGGGCCTTCAGAGTTGCCTGGTGTGGGAAGACTAGGGGAAGAGAGGCGAGTGATGGAATAAGGGAAGGGGGGCGTGAGGGGATGATGTGTTGCAAGGGGAAAAAAGGGGGGATATGGAGGCTAATCTTGGGGCCTTCAAAGTTGTCTGGTGGGAGAGGATTAGGGGAAGGGAGGCGAGTGATGGAAAGCGGGCGTGAGGGGAAGGTGGGGGCGGCGCTACCGGCCGACAGGAGACCGGCTCTATCGCTGCTAGTGTTACCTTGGCCCGCAGCGTTCTTGGTCCTCGCTCTCTCCCCTCAGACGCGTTGCCGGCACCACTCTATCATCACCTGCTCCCCTCCACGCCGCCAAAGGGAAGCTCTAACCGTCTCCCTTTAACCTCGGCAGCAAGTTCTGAGAGTGGTCTGGTTCGTGACGTGCTCTATACTGTTATCCAAACCTCAGCGTCTAAACTCTGAATCTCGCTGCAAAGATGATGTCCACACTCTTCACGACTTGTCCCGTGAGTAGTCGAGGCTGAGAGCAAGGTAGTGTGTGGGTAAAGGTATAGTGTGGGCAAGGTATAGTGTTATAGTGTGTGCTTTCCGTGGCAACAGCAGCCTAGGACGTGCCGAGATAGGCTATATGTAGGCACAGGAGGATAATAACCCTTCGATCCGTTTCTAAGTAATGATGAATAACCAGATCTGTTGTATGTAGAACCTTGAATGAAACTTGGTGGCGCCCTTTGCATTATTTATTTTCCAAACTGTATAAGGGCAGCCGTCCTCCAAGTGTGAAGCTGCGTACATCAGTCTGATATTATTTGTTCTTTTGATATTTTGTTGTGCCCGTTCATTATGTTTTAAAGGGCATGTTTTTCCCCGTCAACAATAGTTTTCTTTTACCCCAAACCACACATTATAATTGTACTGAAGCCGTAGTGCCGGTGATGTAACGCGGTGCAGCTTTGATACTTGATACTTGATAGTTTATTTGGCTTGGTGTTTTTTTTTTTTTTTTTTTTTTTTTTTTTTTTTTTTTTTTTTTTTTTTTTTTTATACAATTGTGCCTATAGCGCCTGTAGGCAGTGGTGACCCAGGGACTCGGATGGTAGGCTCTGGAGGTTCACTTGAGGGTTCTGATGGTTGGTCCTCGCCCGTTGGTGGCGCAGGCAGGTTTCTTATAGTGACGCCTGTGAGGCTCATGCCGCCCCCCTGTGTCCTCCGATGCACTCGCAGTCGAAGGTAGAGTTGATAGGCAGGGCATGTGGGTGTTCTTAGGCCACTCGACGGTGCAGAAAGGTTTTGGGTTTCTTCGGGGATCGAACTCGGGTCACCGAGAACGCCAGTCGGAGACTAACCGCTCCGCTACCGCCTCCCCGGTGGCGGAGGCTGGAGGCGGAGGCATTATTATATTACCGGTGTAATATAATAATGTTCATAATCAATAATAGTGTCATACAAGCCACGGTCCATTAAGCCGAAGCTCTTATGGACCTCATGCTAGGATATTTTCGTTGTCTCGTGTTTGAAGTTAGGCAGGAGAGGCACAACGAGGGTGGTGCACATGTAACCAGTAAGAAGTTGTAGCGTGGGCGCAGAGATTTACAGAGCACTCATTCAACACATATATCGCATGCAATGACACTTGTTGATCATATAAATATTCAATCTACACGAGCGGAGGTACATATATACATTCAGTAGTGGTCTGGAGATGATGCATAAGTCATAAAGGGATGGAGCTGCAAGAATCCATTATATATAACTTGGAAAAGAGAATCGCTGCCTTATAAATATCAAGAGTCGTGTTTTCAGTATTTATAGTTACCTTATATACTCAGTTGTGTTACGCGTTACCTAATTCCTGGTGGTGTAAGTGTCTTAATTGTGGGCATTTTTGCCAAAGTAAATAAAGTTGTTAGTCTTGTCGACCATTCACGCATTCAAGATTTGTGATCTTTTCCACTGAATACTTGGTATGCAGGAGCCATGTTGTTATGAGGATGTGCGTCCCAAGGCAGAATGGTATGAGGCAGGACGGTAATGCAGAACGGTTCGAGTGTAGTGATGGAAAGAGGTATGCCATGCACGTCTGGCGGAGTATGGCCTACCGTAGATAACAGTGAAGTCGCCAGTTCTACGTTTCTTTGTTATTTACAGACGTGTGGTGGCGTTAATACTTACATTTGTACATCCATGATTTCAGGAAAGTTAGAAGGGGCTATCTGGAAAGTCTGTGTCATTTTGTGTCTTCATCTGCGTCATATTAGGGCTATAAATGAACAAATTACAAAAATAAAACCGAGTGGCGACCTCACTATACCTACTACAGTAAAGTCGCCAGCTAGTATTTTAACCCAACAGTTGAGTCGCCACTCTGGGGAATTCAGGGAAATTAGAGGTAAAGTAAAACAAGTCTCTATATATATTAGCTGCGGAAGATGCTTGGATATATAAAAATTCCTCTGCCAACGTGAAAATAAATTCTATTCAAGTTTGAAAGATCTGGCAAGTCTGTGTCCTGCCGCCCGAAAGGTGATCAGTAGGGCCCGGATAGTTATGCATTTGCATATTTCATATGCAAATGCATATTTTGCGTGATTTCTATGATAAGTGCATATTTCCTAGATAACTGCATATAAATGCATATTTTGGTAAAATATTCATCTGAGCACAAGATCTGCAATTGTTGTGGCCAACGAAGTTAGAGTATGAAAATGTTCTCTTGGTGTGCACTGATGCTGCACCTTACATGTGCAAAGCAATGAATGGACTGCAAGTATTGTATCCAAAAATGATCCATGTGACCTGTGTGGCCCATGGTCTGCATCGTGTAGCAGAACTGGTTAGGTCAAACTACCCAGATGTAAATCGACTGATAGCCAACATCAAGAAAATCTTTCTCAAGGCACCTTCTCGAACTGCGAGATTTAAAGAAATCGCTCCAAGTACACCACTTCCTCCTTCCCCTGTGGTGACAAGATGGGGAAGCTGGATCGATGCTGCAACGTACTATGGGAAAAACTTCGACGTCATTGAAGCTGTTATTGCGACATTCGACCCTGAGGAGGCTCAGAGCATTCAGGAAAGCAAGATCTTACTTGAAACTGAAGGAATGAAGGAAAGCTTGCTCTTCATTGCAACGAATTTTGCGTGCATCTCATCAACAATTACTAGACTTGAAGAAAGGGGACTACTGTTGTCCTCGGCAATTTCGTTGGTTAATGGTGTTCTTGATGAACTGAAAAGTTTGCAGTCTGATGCTTACTATGGTAAACTGAGCAACGTGTTGTACAAAAACAAGGGATTTGAAAAGCTGAAAAGTCAGTCAGATAATGTGTGGTGATGCTATTATTGATGAGACGGTACAGCCACTCACTATGTCAAACATGCTATGTATGAAACATGCACCAATCGTCTCGTGTGACGTAGAAAGGGTGTTCTCAGAATATAAAGCTATGCTGACAGACAACAGGCGGAGTTTTAACTTTGAGAACTTACGCCACCATGTCATCATCAAATGCAACCACAATCTGTAATGTCTGAAAATATGTCAGTCTATAATGTAAATACATGTTCATATTTATTTTTTGAAGCACTTTCACATATATATGTTAAATACATTATGTATATTGCTTAATAAACATTAACATTAGTTTCTATTAACTATTTTGTTTCCGTATAACCTGCATTCTTGGCTTTATAAGTGACATTTTTTAGTGCATATAAATGCAGATTTGTCCTGTTTTTAGTGCATATTTGTCCAATTTTTAGTGCATATTTGCATGCATATTTCATGGTTTTTTAGTGCATAACTATCCGGGCCCTACTGATCAGCTACTGTCTGTCATCGCGCGAAGAAGAACGTGAGAAGCAAAATGCGCAACAGTTATATTTGCAGATACAAAGCATAAAACAACGCTGAAACAGGGTAGATTATACAGTCATGATATAAACTACTGTGTAACATCTTCAGTGGCACATAAAAATCAGTAGTGATGCTATAATTCGTAATATTTGGCGCCTGGCGACTTCACTGCAGGTGGCGACTTCACTGTTATCTACGGTAGTGATAGACTTTCAGCATCACGCACCGTCAGCAGAACAGAACAGGAATGTTTTGCCTACAAGTACAGAGATCGAAACTGTATATATTGAAGCAGTATAGGTCATAAGTGGTGCCGAACAGTGGTGTATAGTGAATATAGTATAGTGTATAGTGGCGAATAGTGGTGCCGAACAGTCATGTAATGGTTTAGGCGCAGAAAAAACAGTGTAGCCATTCTGAACAGGAGATGTACGTACATGTGTAAAATGTACAAGTAACAGGGTCGCGGTGCAGAGGCGGTGGTGGAGGTATAATATTAAACCCGAGGTATTTGTGGACGGAGGCCGCGAGGGAGGGTGTCACGCCGCTGTCTATCCTCCTTCAGAACATTTTACAATTTTTCCCTTTAGCCAACAAGACACCGCGGCCTTGTGAGGCAGACGTTATACAAGTAAAGTACTTAAGAAATTGTTTGTTTGGTTGGTTGGTTTGTCTCTCTCTCTCTCGCTCTCGCTCTCGCTCTCGCTCTCGCTCTCGCTCTCGCTCTCGCTCTCGCTCTCGCTCTCGCTCTCTCTCTCTCTCTCTCTCTCTCTCTCTCTCTCGCTCTCGCTCTCGCTCTCGCTCTCGCTCTCGCTCTCGCTCTCTCTCTCTCTCTCTCATCTCTCTCTCTCTCTCTCTCTCTCTCTCTCTCTCTCTCTCTCTCTCTCTCTCTCTCTCTCTCTCTCTCTCTCGCTCTCGCTCTCGCTCTCGCTCTCGCTCTCTTATTTCGAATTACTTAAGTCACTGAACTCAAGAAGTGTTTTCATAGGAGAGAGGTTGGCAGGGAATCCGACGAAGGGTTCACATGAATCATCAAAAAGCCTTCGTTTGATTCATAGAGCAGCTGTTCTCCGCTGCCGGACGCTGAGGGGATCTCGAGTGTTGTTTTCAATGTTTTCTTGTGATGTTGGAAATCCTTGCTTCTTTTATGTATAATCACATGAAGGAGAAAACATCTTCCCATTAGAATAAACACACACACACACACACACACACACACACACACACACACACACACACACACACACACACACACACACACACACACACACACACACACACACACACACACACACACACACACACACATCTTAAGTGGCAGCCTGCAATTTATCGCAATCGATGTGTGATTAAAATTTCAGGTGCCAGGAATTGACGTCACAGATTGACACACTTGTTTTGCTCCTTCGCGATGCCATTGGGACGAAGACGACCCGATGGAGGGGACAGGGAGACAGAGTGGGGTGCGAAGGGTAGTATGATAGGTGACCCCCACATCAACTGTATAGCTACTGTACTTCAGGGGGACGCACTGTAGGAAGCTAGACGTATAGCGGATATACCCGGCATGACTTGGCTCACAACTCACCAAGTTCAACGAGCTTTACTTGGCTCACCGCGCGTATAATTAGAACAACCGATTTATTTGGCTAGTCGTTTGTTAGGTGGTTAGTTGCGTGCTCACAGTAGCCTTCACACATCTGGTCTCTCTGCGTGTCTCTTAGTTGTCCAGGCGTTTGAGGGGACCGTCACAAATGGACAATCGTTGATACTAGAACTGTAATATATAGAATGAGCTGGTTAACCCGAGTCCCCTTCAGTATAGAATAGCATGGGTCTTATAGTAACAATAATAGCAACAGCAGTAGAAGCACTCAGCGGTAAGGTACTCTGAAAGATGATTAGCAGGTGCCCCTTCCTTCTCCCCTTCCGCTCCCTTCCTTTTCCCCTTCCGCTCCCTTCCTTCTCCCCTTCCGCTCCCTTCCTTCTCCCCTTCCGCTCCCTTCCTTTTCCCCTTCCGCTCCCTTTCTTCTCCCCTCCCGCTCCCTTTCCTTCTCTTCCTCCTCCTTCTGGTGTGGTGCTGTAAGTTATGTCACCTGCAGATGAGGCGAAAACATCTATAAATACAAGTAAATCCGACATGTTGAGGGAGGGGAGGCTATGCAAGGCGAAGAGGGAGAGAGAAAGGTGCTATGTTGGCATACTCGACTGCAGGTTCGAAGGATGGAGGCGGCTTGGCTCCTATCCTTCTCCTTTGTAGTCTCGCTGTCGCCTCTTTACTTATTGTCGCCATTATTTGCTTCTACAACAACGCAGCTATAACACTGCTCTTTCTGCTGCTGCTTGCTGCTATATACTTCTACTACTGTTGTTCTTGTCTCTGTCCGTCCTCTCCCACCTCTTCCTCTTTTTTGTCCTCATCCCTCACGTTTCCATATAACTCTAACCTACCAGGGAAGAAATAAAGCTTACTATCAGCTAGTTTCTCAAGATATTACGTGAACTTTTATCACGTGTGCAACACCACCACCACCACCACCTACCACTACTTCTATTTCTACTTCCACAACCTTGCCACCAATATTATCCTTCTACAGCCTCAGAAACACACACACACACACACACACACACACACACACACACACACACACACACACACACACACACACACACACACACACACACACACACACACACACTTCGCTGGTCCAGTGGATAAGAGTGCGGCGCGCCATTCTGTGGTTCGTCGGTTCGAATCTGCGCTCGCTCCCGGGGATTTTTCACTGACAAATGCGGGCGGTTACTGTCCCGCTGGAGCAAGGGGATGGGTGTGTGTGGTGTGTGAGGACCCAGCATTATCCAAAGATTGGTCATTAAGAGCTTCAAGCTCGCTCCGGGAGGGTGAAATTGGCGATTGCGAGCCCAGCTCGCGTGGACAAGACTGTAGGTGATAACACACACCGCACCATGCAGAGCCAATACGTGGATGTCTTTGCCAATCCCCGCGTGCTTGTCCCGTGGTCAGGTGGTGGTGGTGGCCGTGCTGAATTGTGTCTTCATCATAGGCGGCAGATGACTGACGCGGCGCTGTGACGACGCCTTCGTCAGCTCCGCCACACTACCAGTCAGCCCCTCCCACCACCGCCGCCACCACCACCACCACCGCCGCCATCATCAGATAGCATCACCCATTAATCAAGTCTTTCATTCGTTCGTCACTGTTTATATGAGGTCTCCCAACAAACAGGCTAATCAAGAGCACGTGTGACCAACTCGCATCCGCCGCCATACTGCCATCTTCCCTCATCAGAAAGTCCTTTTGCAACCAAAGTCCTTCTTGTCCAGTCAACCCGACACGCTGCCAAAGATGCCTCGGAGTCCTGGCAATCACCACTTGGTCGCAGGACCCGTGAAGAATGTTTTGATATTTTTCTGGTCTTATCAGTTCATGTCCAAAGAGATATAATAAAATTTTCGACACGTCGTGAAAAATGTAAATTAAATTTTATTTAGCTCTGACGTCATACCATCCTTGGAAGTTGGGAAATTGTCCCTTAATAATCTTAACTTTTCCAATGTTGCAAGAGCGTTCATGTGTCTTGAATGTGGTCGTGGACACCACGTGATCGCGCTCGTCACCCTCGCCTTGGAGGTTAGGGGACGCAGACCAGCTTCCCGGAAGGTGCGTGTCGGCGGGAATGCTGAGCACGTGACTGGGGTGTGACAGCCCCACAGCGCCGGTCGGTGCTTACCTCACACACACGCCGTTTGGGTGGAGGGAAGGGTACCACGGAGTCAGCATCTTTAAGTATAGAACAACAAAAAATTCACATTAAAACAGTGTATGGCGCGCGTGCATTGTGTTCAAGAGCCGTAAAGACAAATCAGATGTACGTATATTATAATATATATATATATATATATATATATATATATATATATATATATATATATATATATATATATATATATATATATATATATATATATATATATATACACAGGTATGTAATTATTATTGTTTTTATTTTATTTATTTATTTTTTTTACGTTGGAGTCTATAGTACCTGTAGGCTTTTATTTTCCATCCATAGGCTTTTTATCTTCCTTTCTATATAATGGCTCAGGTGGTTGGCCTGCATATTCTGGAGGGCTGTGATGGGTGGCCCTCGCCAGTGGTGGCGCAAGCTGGATTTGTATAGTGACATATGTGATGATTTGAGGCTCATGCTGCCCTCTGGTGCCCTATGTCGCACTTCGCAGTCGAAGGTGAGGTTGATGGTCAGCATGTGAGTATCTTCGGCCACTCGACGATGGAATAAACAGTTACTCCTGGCGAGATTTTAACTCGGGACCTTGTGCTCACCACTACCAGGTTCTAATCATCCCCACCGCGTTAAAGATTGCCGAAAGAGTTGCCCCTGGCGGAATTCAAACTCGCAACCTCGAACTCAACACTCCCAGACGCTAACCACTCTACCACCTCCTTATGGGGTGTATTAGTCACCTCAGAAAAAAGTATTCACAACAGCTCATATGGGATGGTCAGTATAAGGCGACCGTCTTTTATGTATACCCTATATGGTTTCAAGACGAGCGAGGAGCGTTTGCTGATATGAGTTTAAAGAATTGTCTTATACAAAACCATCTTTTATTTTCTTGTTTTATTTAGTTCTTATTTTGATTTACCCTTATTGATATGTATGCCAATCACAGCCGTTATCTGGTGACCATCTCGCTCTTTGCGCCTCGTTGAAGTTGCCCGTCTTATCATTTAACTCTTCTATCTCACTAGCCTTGGCATACTTTTGCTCATCTCACTGGGTTAAGGGTTCAGGTACTTTATTATGACTGTCCTTGCGAGTAGCTCTTCTCTCTTCACCCTGCGCCGTCCCCGCACCAAAACACTCAGCAGCTCTTGTCACCATTTGCCCCGTCCTGCTCTGACTCGCCCCGCATCAGATAGCACCCCTTCATCATCTAACTTGCTCCACCCTGCATCCATGTCCTTGACCTTGCTCCTCCTTGTCCCACAGCATTCATTACCCCTTCTTATCTTTCTAAGTGAGTCTCTGAAATGACCTCTCAAACTCCTTGGTTCCTACCTCCTTTCCCTACCTTTCTTATACATTAGGCATCAGAGCATCCCTCCCGTCTTCCTTGCCGTACCACATTCTCACACACAAAGCATCATTTATCCTGATTACAGTCCCGCCTAACCTTATCTAGCCCTTATCTATCCCTGAAGCAGTATTTCAGGAGAAAAAAAATCCTCCCACGTGTCACTCACCGGATCAAATTTCAGCTTTTTCTATTTCGAAAATTTATTAAAACTCCTACTCTGTAATTTTCCCCATGTTTGCAAGATTTTTTCCTCTCAACCGACATCTGCCTGAAGGAAGGTCGGTCCGTGCATGGCTGGGCGGTGCTTCCTGCGTGGACACACTCAGGTTTCTATGCAAGGTTCCTCCCTGTCTCCCTGCTTCCTTGGGCTTCTATATGCAAGGTTCCTCCCTCTCTCCCTGCTTCCTCGGGCTTCTATGCAAGGTTCCTCCCTTTCTCTCTGCTTACTTGGGCTTCTATGCAAGGTTCCCCTCTCTCTCTCTCTCTGCTTCCTCGGGCTTCTATGCAAGGTCCTCCCTCTCTCCCTGCTTCACGTGCTCTCCAGACTATAGCCTCCCTGCCTCTCTCTGTCCATCCTTATCTTTCTCTCTTTAACCAGCACCCTCCTTCCCTCTTCCTCCACCTCATTCACACTCTTCCTCTTCAAATGCTCATCTTAGCTAGCACCACCAAGCTATGAACCACCTTCGGGATAACTGGTAGTGATGCTGAAGTGGTAATGATGGTGGTGATGGCAGGGATGGTAGTACTGGAATAGAAAAAGGTGGTAGTGTTGATGGTGGTGATGGTGGTAGTTGTGTGACTCTTAACATGGTTGTGATGGAGACTTCTGGGTGAGGGGATGGTAGTGATGATGGTGGTGATTGAAGGCTTTGCGTTGTAGCTGGAGGGATTGGTGGTGGTGATGGTATAGTGGTAGTAAAGGTGGTGGAACACAGCATAATGGTTATTTTATTACTATAGAGGAGGCTGGGCAAGGAAGATAGATTTCTCTTCTTTCTTTGTTTTTTTCTCTCTCTCTCTCTCTCTCTCTCTCTCTCTCTCTCTCTCTCTCTCTCTCTCTCTCTCTCTCTCTCTCTCTCTCTCTCTCTCTCTCTCTCTCTCTCTCTCTCTCTCTCCTCTTTTTTCCTCTTTCTCTCTTTCTTTCTCTCTCACACACAAAACACACACAACACACACACACAACACACACACACAACACACACACACAACACACACACACACACACACACACACACACACACACACACACACACACACACACACACACACACACACACACACACACACACACAAAACACACACACACACACACAAAACACACACAAAACACACACACACACACACACACACACACACACACACATAGTACCGTATCAGGCCAGGCTCGGGACTTCCCCCTTTCCCCTTCTAACACACGGACGCCGCCCTCACTACTTCACCTGCCTGGTTCCCGAAGCCATAAAATCCACCTGTTCTCAGAAGCTGCCACAATTTGTATCCGGTTTGCCCTTCCATACGTCATATTAGAACATCGATATAACTCCCATTAAAAACTAGTTTGTCTGAAGTATTGAGAAATATTTTTCTGTTGTGATGGTTCTATTGATAACATAGGGGGGTTTTTCCTTCTTTTAGTAGGGGTGAGGTGTTAAGAATGTTGCGTCGTAAGTTTTTTGTAAGTGTTTAGTTTTGTAAGTATCGTAAGTAAGTGTTTTGCGATGGCGTTGTGGGCATAACGTTTATTGTGTTAGAATACAGGATAAGAATAGATTAATTAGTTCTCTTTATCTTTTAATGAACAAGTTCGTGCTGTTTGGCAAGTTGGTGCATATTACTCAAAAGGCTAATCGTTTTTTTCTTCTTTTATGCTGCAACAAAAAAAAATCTTTCCTGCTTATGACTGAATGATTATATTTTCAGGCTTTTGTGTACATGTTCTTGATGTTTGGTGATAGAAGGAATATCAGAAGGAGCAGCACTACTGATGATAGCTGTAGGAGGAGGAGTAATCGTTCTTGAAGAAGAGGCAACAGTAAGAGAAAGAGCAGCAGTAGATGGAGGAGCAGGAGCAGGGCGAGGCTAAGGCTGTTTTGAATAATCGACACATCTAAGCCTCTGGAATCTACAAGCGCACTGATATAGGTGAAGGGTGAATAAGGGTGACGTGGCTCTCAAGGGAGGAGTTGATGTTTGCTACAATCATATCACGGCACAGATCTGAGAGTGACGTGGAATGGAGACTTGACACACTCCCAGGTTGAAGCATCGGAGCGGAGGTGCTTTGTTGTGGAGCAAGGCTTGGCAGGCGAGAGTTTTTTATTTTTATTTCTGCCTATAGCACCTGTAGGCAGTGAACTCCAGGGCCCGGATGGTAGGCCCTGGAGGTTCACTTGAGGGCTGTGATGGTTGGCTCTCGCTCGTGGTGGCGTAGGCAGGATTTTTAGAGTGACGCCTGTGATTAGAGGCTCATTCCCCCCCCCCCCCCTGTGTCCTCCGATGCACTATCAATCGCAATATTTGTTAATAGAAGGTAATACTCTTGCTTCACACAATAAAAATAAGTGGTGAAGAATACATTTGCACGCCAAGGAAGACTCAGCAGTTATTCATACTCTGTTATTGCCTCAAGTGTCACAAGGGATTAGTCAGTCTGCGAAGTGAAGGCAGGACAAGAATAAGAAACTGCATGAAAGGAAGGAAACACAATATGTCAAACAAAGCTGAAGGTTGAAGGTCGTTCAGCTAATTGGTGCAAACCCTGTGGCTGCCAATTCTAGGCCTCAAGGCTGTGCCATTATCCCTCATCTATCAAAGGAATAACAATGTACATTATGATGGAGTCACTGCGTGTAGAGATTTATTCTGGATTCGTGAGACCATGCAGGGACAAGGGGGAATTGTTACGCACCAATTAATGGAGTGTGTGTTGCAGGGTGACATGGAAGGATGAGTTGTTTGTTAGGTGTGTGTGTGTGGGGGGGGGGGGGGGTGGGGGGGGGGGTGTTTGTGTGTGTGTGTGTTTATAGGGCTTTATAAAAACAAACGAGGAAAATTTTGAAATATCAGTATGCCGTTATAAGAGAGAGAGAGAAAAAAAAATTCAGCTCTCTACATTCACACAACTAAAAAAATACAGAACAACAAGCATATGGATAAAATAAAACTTGTACTCTTCTTGCTACCAGTCTTATTATGCAGAACCACAATCCTCTTATACTATACACACACACACCCACCCACCCCACACACACACACACACACACACACACACACACACACACAGCCTCCCCAATGCGTCGGTCCCCTCAACCGGTATGATGCATGATGCCGACATGCTTGGTTTTCCCTCAGTCTGTCTCCCCTCGTCTCCCCTCAACCGGCCCTTGTCCCCTCCCTCATTACCTGTTCCCTGGGTGGCGGCGGCACAGTTTAGCGCCTCAGTAACCCACTTGGCACTGTTCCCATGACAGCAATGGCCTGTTTGATATCAGTATCGCCACTTCGCTATGTATCTTGTAACTCACCTTGACTTGTGGCATTATAGGACGATGGAGATGCAATGCGAAGCCAATAAATCCAGTATCTCAAGATTTTTTTGTTTGTATATGTGGATGGAGAGAGAGAGAGAGAGAGAGAAGGGGGGGGGGGTTATGCGCGGAAGGTGTAGCACTGAGTATACAACATCGAGCACAGAAACGGTAAATTTGTGAAGTGTAAAGAGAATATGCAGGGATGGTGCCAGAAGTGTAGAGTATGTGCATGCGAGAAAAAAAATTATGGTGGATGTGTCTGCTCCATTAGTGGGTTGATGGAAGACGTGGTGAGTCTGATGACCTGTATGGCTTGACCTAGGGATTGGGGGTAAGGAGAGGTCTTACATGGAGGGACTTGCTGGAGTTCTTGAAAATAAAAGATTTAATTACAAAGGCAAGCCGTTTTGAGGGATAACAAAACAAACTTACTCTAAAGAATGAAATTTGCAGTAACGATGATCTTCATTTCTAAGCATGCATAAATTAAAGGACCAAAGCCAAAAAGAAAAGAAAGAGATTTGGGGAAAAGTTTTCATTGCGTGACAAATATTGACTTTTTACCCTCGACCAGTGTGTTGATTGTAAGCACTTTATAATGCTGTAAACTGTTCAATCCTGTAAAACTTATGAAGTTATACAGTCCTGCGCTGTTATAACTCTTGGGAGTGGCAGACCATCAGCCACAGTCTACATCGGAGTATAGGCGACAGTGCTCCGAGCGCTGTAAGCATTCTTTGCCTCATAAATGTAGGAACCACAACTACACTGCCCCCCCCCCCACCTTTTTTTTTTTTCTCTCTCTCTTCTCTCTCTCTCTCTCTCTCTCTCTCTCTCTCTCTCTCCTCTCTCTCTCTCTCTCTCTCTCTCTCTCGTATCATGCTTGTGTGCCCGTGCATGCAGCATGTGGCATCCACGGGGCGAACTGTGCTGACCATGCGGTCAAAGCCACCGAAGGACACGTGCCTAGGGACGTCTCCTGACGCCAGGGGTCAGGAGGACCTCTATCAGGACGGTATCACGACCTCTAACACGACGCCCGGCCCCTGTCTGGCGGTCGCTTGATCATCTTGGACGAGCCGCTTGTACAGTATGTATTGTTCTGGCTGTGAAGGGAGGGGTAGGGCGGAGCACCTTGACTCAGTGGTATTTTCAACAATTTTAAAACGAGTCCAGACAGGCGACTGCCACAGCCAACACTAAAGACTATAATATGTTTCTGCCTCCTTGCTGATTTGTTAAATGGAGTTAGTTTAAACATTATTGAAGTATCATGAAAGATAGACACACTGTCATCCCTGCTTTACTTGTCATTCCTGTTTTATAAGGCGGCCATCTTTTCTATTGTTATGTGTGTGCGTTTTTATCAACCTTCGCCACTTGCTGCCTTGCTGCTATATATATCAAGAAGCTGACGAGGTCGGGCGCAGCACAAGAATGTATCGCCCAAGAACAAGAACTGACATTTGCCTTTCTGTAGCGCTTTTTGTGTTTGTAAAATAACGTAACATGACGCGACGCTTGCAATGTTGCTCGGCCTTGATGGGTTTTTTCTTTTTATCTGAGGGACAGAGACATGCTTGTTGCAACTTTAACACCCAAAAAGATGATAATGTTAGTTTAGGTGCGCGAACAGGCTTATTTAGCATTAAGGAGTAACTGTAGCGTGAGGGGTTCACTGAGGGCTAATAGTAAGTTGCGTCACCCCGCACAGACGCCGCCGCCAGCCTCCTTGTTTCGTGGAAAACGTCTGCTAAAGCGAGTCCTGCGCGTAGGTTACCAGCGGGAATCTAGTTTATAATATTTTTCTTCAATTTTTTTCATTCATTTCTGCCTATACACTTTTACTCCTCTTTCCTTCCTTTTCCCCCTTCCCTTCGTCCCTCCCTTCTTCGCTACCCTTCTCTCCTTCATTACCTTGGCCAGCCGACAACGGTATCCCATTTTTCGCTCTCCCCTTGCTGCCTCCGCCCCCTACTTATCTCCCTCCCCACATTGCCGGCCCAACACAAGTTTGCTCTGATGCTCTCTAAGCTCTAGACTGCAGTTGTGTCCAGGTCGTCGCTCTGACAGGACGCCTCTCAAGTAAGTCGACTTAGGCTGTAGCAAGGGCTCTGACCTGCCGTGTCCTATACAACCTTGCTTTATAATCGTGTATATCGAAATCATTGCATAATCTCATACATTATTTATTAGTTTGAACACGTGGCACGTTATCAGTGTTACTCGCGCGCCCTTCAACTGAGCCATGTATATATAGACAGAGGCACATGTCCTCGGTGCCTGTTATGATAGAAATACCGGAAGAAACAAAGGGAAAAAAGTGACATAAGGAGATCCGCTTTTTAGTCTTGATGCAACGCTCACCCTGAATGGAGACTGGTGTGTGGTGGTGGTGGTGGTGGTGGTATAGCTTTCATGCATCACATCACACCTCATCAGAATTGTGTAAAGCCTTAATCAGCATCATCACGCCTCATATACTTGTTGTCATCACCACAAAAGACACAGTGGACAAAGTGGCTCCTTGCGTTGCGAATACATAATGCAAACCACAACACCTCAGGCGCTACAGATAAACAGACGCATGTGATTAACCCCTTGAGGCCCAGAACGTAATTTTCATTGAAATATATCCACCATTCGACGATTTTAATGAACATAAGCAATATTATATAGATATGAACTGTTTAATATCCTTGTCCATCAACTAATTTGGTTTATTTAGTTACTCTTTCGTATTTTTATGGCTAATAACAGACGATTTCATATAGCAAAGGAAAGATCTGGGGGTGAAGGGGTTGGTTAAACGTTTGCGGGCTATAAATATTAAAGGGGAAAAAAATGCATGGGATGAATAATGTCTGTTCGAAAAGTTACGTAATCGCCCTTGCCCTGTCCCCTCGTGTCCCCGCACCCCCTCACCCCCTCACCCCCTCCCCCCAACACCCTGGCCCACTCCCAACCCATACCGAACCGTTCCGTCTCTTCTTCCTCAGCCTCACGATAGAGATTTAGGATCGCTGTGACGCAGGGTAACTCTATTGTTCAAAGGGTAGGGGTAGAGGTTAACCGTTTGTTGTCCGCAATAACTGTGCTTAATGTCAGGCAGTCTCTCTCTCTCTCTCTCTCTCTCTCTCTCTCTCTCTCTCTCTCTCTCTCTCTCTCCTCTCTCTCTCTCTCTCTCTCTCCCCTCTCTCTCTCTCTCTCTCTCTCTCTCTCTCTCTCTTCTCTCTCTCTCTCTCCTCTCTCTTCTCTCGTTCATTCTCTCTTCCTCTTTTCTCATTTCTCTCATCCTTTCATTTTCTTTTTCTTCCTCTTTTAGCTCTCTTTCCTTTCTCTTCTCTTTCTTTCTCTCTTTCTTTTCTTCTCCTATTTTTTCTCCGCTCTCTTCTTGCTTCTTCTTTCTCTTCTTTCTTTTAGTCTGTTCATTTTTTCTTCCATTTTTTTCATCGTTTTTACTTCTGTGCTTTTGTCTACCTCGTGTCTTCTCTCTCTCTCTCTCTCTCTCTCTCTCTCTCTCTCTCTCTCTCTCAGATCTCTCTCTCTCTCTCTCTCAGATCTCTCTCTCTCTCTCTCTCTCTCTCTCTTCTCTCTCTCTCTCTCTCTCTCTCTCTCTCTCTCTCTCTCTCTCTCTCCTCTCTCCTCTCTCTCTCTCTCCTCAACACACACACACACACACACACACACACACACACACACACACACACACACACACACACACACACACACACACACACATACACAGCACTTGACCCTGAGATGGCGTTGCCTCATTGGGTGTGTGACGGGGGAGTGGTGGGCCTCGGGACGGGATACACCATGGAGGCCTCATACTACCTCCATGGGACACACGCACACACCCTCGCACTCAGCCTATCACAGTGCGAGAACGCGGGGGTGCAACCTCGAGGCCAAGCAACACACAACACACACACACACACACACACACACACACATACATTGAAACTAGATTAGCGTATACATACATACATCCACATAGCACACACTTTTACACACACACACACTTACACAATACACACACACGTGCACACGTCATGCATAATCTCCCTTAGGCAAATATAAAAAAAGTGGGATCGTG
>JACEEZ010021527.1:270949-273449 GCA_016584305.1 Chionoecetes opilio | reverse complement strand
TTGATTGAGATAACACAATTTAGTGACTTTAAAGTGCCCTTGTTACTTCTTGTTTTTCCTTTATTTTTTCGACTTCTTATTTATATTTTAATGTTAGATGTTCAAGTTACAAATTTATCCGATCTCCTTTTTTTTTTTTTTTTTTCCCTTTATTTCTTCGACTTATTATTCATATTTTAATTTTAGATGTTCAAGATACAATTTTGTTCTATCTTTGCTTCTTTGAAATACTTGTGTTAGTGTAGTGATACTCATGTGTTCAGTAATTGTATATTCTTGCTACTTTGAATTGCCTATGCGTCATCTAGTTCGTTTTCCTGCATTAAGAAAGTTATGTTTTCCTTTTTACTTTCCTTTATAGCATTCCTTTCCTTTTTATTATTATTTATTATTCCTCTTTTCCATTCCTATTCTTTTTTTTTCCTTTTTAGATTATTGTCCACCTTATTAATATTCTGCACAGTCTGGTTTTTTTGTTGTTGTTTTTTTACGTCGTTGTGTCCCCATCGGCCTCATTCAATCTGTCACGCGTCAATATTTCTTCCTTCTAAGTAGTTTTTGTTATCTCGCCTCGCCATATCGCATTCATTATCTCTCCTTTATTCCTCCCGATAACTCACTGACTCATACCTTCACTTTCCTCAGCTTCCTCACACGCTCTGGTAAATGACAAGTAGATAATTACAATGGCAGAAGAACAGGGCGTTAGGTAGATAGATAGGTAGGTAGGTAAGTAGGTAGGTAGATAGGTAGATAGGTAGGTAGGTAGGTAGGTTTAGTTATAAAGAGAGAAGTAGGGAAGAGAGGAAGAGAGCGCTGAGACCATGGCTGAGACGGTCAAATAGAGAGAAAAAAAGTAGTAAAAGTTGTTGAGGGTTTGCCCACCGATGCTGAGGAAGGGCAAGGTGCTTCCTGAAGGTGGCATTGAGGAGGTGGGTGGAGACGGATGCTTAGTTAATACCGCTATATATAGCTTCCTGTACATCCCTTTATCTCGCTTTTTGTAATTTCACATTGATGTCAGCTCTCTCTCTCTCTCTCTCTCTCTCTCTCTCTCTCTCTCTCTCTCTCTCTCTCTCTCTCTCTCTCTCTCTCTCTCTCTCTCTCTCTCTCTCTCGTTCATCCCACCATTCTACGCCGACACCATCAATTAACCACTAAAGTAATATACTGAGTGAATTTAATTAACCTTCTTCGTCTCATTTTTTCCTCCCCCATGATTTATTTTTTCTTTCCTTCCTTCTATCCTTCCTTTTATCCTTCCTTCCATACACACTTTCCTCCCTTTGTTCTTTCTCCTCGGTCTCTCCTTCCTCTTCCTTCCTTCCTCACCCCTTCTTCATAAGGAAACTTGAGTGGCGTTACTTCATCGTGGAGGGAGGGAGAGAAGGGAGAATATATGGGATGGGGCGAGGCGAGGCAAGGAGGGAGGGAGGGAGGGAGAGAGGGAGGGAATAACCTTGGCAGGGCGAGGGGTTGAGGGAGACCAAGTATTTCTCCAGTCCAGTCAACCCCTTGCTGCAATGAGGCGAGAGAGAGAGAGAGAGAGAGAGAGAGAGAGAGAGAGAGAGAGAGGAGAGAGAGAGGAGAGAGAGAGAGAAGAGAGAGAGAGAGAGAGAGAGAGAGAGAGTCAACCTCTTGCTGCAATGAGGCAAGAGAGAGAGAGTCAACCTCTTGCTGCAATGAGGCAAGAGAGAGAGTCAACCTCTTGCTGCAACAAGGAAAGAGAGGGGAGAGAGAGGAGAGAGAGAGAAAGAGAGAGATAGTCAACCTCTTGCTGCAATGAGGGAGAGAGAGAGAGAGAGAGAGAGAGAGGAGAGAGAGAGAGAGAGAGAGAGAGAGAGAGATAGAGAGATAGAGAGAGTCAACCTCTTGCTGCAATGAGGCAAGAGAGAGAGAGTCAACCTCTTGCTGCAATAAGGAAGAGAGAGAGAGTCAACCTCTTGCTGCAATGAGGAAGAGAGAGAGAGAGAGTCAACCCCTTGCTGCAATGAGGCAAGAGAGAGAGAGAGGTAGAAAGAGAGAGAGAGAGAGAGAGAGAGAGAGAGAGAGAGAGAGAGAGAGAGAGAGAGAGAGAGAGAGAGAGAGAGAGAGAGAGAGAGAGAGACTTAAAAACGCAGATACAAAAAATAAGGTTCATAAATGTCACATCAGTTAAAAATTATGCATAATCATGTAGTATAAACACAGCAATCGCAGCAATACACTCGAGTAGTCTTAACAGTGTAAAACATAATTATAATAGATATGAAGTCAAGACCTGAAGGTGTTTACGGGCCTCTCATCGGTATGCGAGACTGCATGAGAGCGTCCCGTGCCCTGCATTTGTAAGTGCAAGGGTAGGCAATGAACCAGCAGCTTGCCGTCACTCTTGTGCTTGTAGCGTCAAAACTGATATATATATATGCTTCTTTAAATACGTCTAAAATCTTAATATTGCGTCCAGGAAACTGATAATATGGAGGTAATATTCATACATGCTTCTCTAATTACGTCTAAA
>JACEEZ010021527.1:213449-268449 GCA_016584305.1 Chionoecetes opilio | reverse complement strand
ACGGGAGCTCGCAAGAACAGAGCGCCACAACACAGCGCTAGTCCAACAGAACACAGAGCGCCACAACACACAGCGCCAGTCCAACAAAACACAGAGCGCCACAACACACAGCGCCAGTCCAACAGAACACAGAGCGCCAGTCCAATGTAACTTAACGTTGTCCACCTTACTTTTGATATGCAAAGACAGATCACTGAAGGAAAGCGTTCTAAAGCATCATTGAAGTGCAGTTACTTATTTAAAAGATTACAGGACACTGAACTCTCAGAACGTCCGATCAAGTCCAAATGAGGAACCACAAGCACATATTACAAGCACAGATTACAAACGCAGATTACAAGCACATATTACAAGCACAGATTACAAGCACAGATTACAAACACAGATTACAAGCACATATTACAAGCACAGGCTACAAGCACAGATTACAAGCAGCAGAAGTTGAGTCGGCTGAGCGAAAACGTTACCTCCTCAAGTGCAGCCCTTAAAGAGGCGTCCGTATCTGTGGAAATTGTTGAGAGCAACGATAACAGTGTAGAGGATCGATGAATTGTCCTCCTGACCCATTAAACCGATTATCATGGTATCAAAGATGAGAGGGAGGAGCAGGAGGAGGCCCCGAAGCTGACCGCGTGGAATCAAAGGAATGACAGGTGGATGTAAAGGCCTCCACTACGCCTCCACATACCACACTAATAGACGTGTGTGTAAGGGATGGTGATGGTCGGGGTACTAATGAAAGGAATGATGGTGAATGGTGTTGGTGCTTATAAGGTGGTTGGTGAGGGTGAGTGAGTGAGTGAATGTGTATATGTTTGCTCAGTGTAGGGTTACTGCCGGCAGGATTATTAGGTTATGTAATGTAGAGGCACAACTGTATCTTGAGGGTATAAGAGGGACTGACAATCGTAAGGGTAAATGTGAGAGTATATAAGTGATAGGGCACAGTCACAGTCAGAAAAGTTCAAAGTTCTAAGATAACAGAAACAATATATCCTCCTGACCCTCCACTTGACCACTTAATAAAAGATACACGTGTATCTCTTGTACTCTTGATCCCTCGCATGCATACCCGAGTGCCTCATGTGCCTGCCTTGACAATAGGGGAAGCAGGGTTGGGGGTGAGGGAGGACACCACCACCTCGACGCAATAAAAGAAAAAAATAAGTAGGTCAGTATGGTGTTGGTGCATGATTGTATGTGAAGGTGTGTTCGTATGCCCCCCCTGTGTGTGTAGGGGGTGTGAGAGGGCATAGGATGCAGCATGGAGGGTCTGAGGTCACTGTGGGAGGCGGGGCCCCGCGTGTTTGGGGGGCGTGGTTACGGCTGTGTCGGATATATAAGCGTGGCAGTGCTGACAGGCCGGTAGTACACTTGGCCACCGTCTAGCCACACAAGCCTCCAGCCTTACACGTGCTGCCCTACCTGCACTCCCTCCTTAGCGCCACACACGCCCTGAGTACCACACCGGGAGCCATGCGCGGTGCCATCCTTCTAACGTTGGTCCTGGCGGCGGTGACGTCCTGCCATGCCGATACCCAAGGCTTCGACCTGACCACCTCCACCACGCTGGCACCCGCGTCCCCGGGGTCTGCGTCGCTCGCGGACTGGCACTCTTCCACGCTTTGGATTATCATTATGGGCTTCATCTTGTCCTTCGTTCTCTCCTTCGGGGTCGGAGCCAACGATGTCGCAAACGTCTTTGGAACAAGCGTGGGCTCGAAGGTGCTCACGCTGAGGCAGGCTTGCGCCATCGCCACCGTGGCAGAGATCCTCGGCGCCGTCCTCATCGGTGAGTCCTGAGCGTCCTTTTGAGTGCATTGTTTCTTCCTCGACCAGGTCCCCGTCAGGAACTGCTGCTGTTCCTGCTGCCCTCGCCGCCCCTGCCCCGCCCACACCTTCCTGTGACACTCGCCCAACACTCACTCTCATTCCTCATCGCACTTAACGTCATTCCAGTTTCCTTCAACACCTAAATCCACCGCAGCCCCGTCAGAGCAGGCAACCACACACACTCAAACACCTCTGCCATTAAGCCACACAGACTTCCTGCATTACAAGTACCACTGATTTGTACCTTTCCATAATCCACTCACCGCCTGTGACACTCAACTCTCAAACTTCACGACACCTTTCATCCCCTCCTCACTCCTTCCTCTGTGCCCTCCATCTCATCTCACCATGGAGCCCTGGTCTGAGGAACTCCTGCCATATGCCATCGCTGGTTTCGTTTTGTCCTTCATCCTCGCCTTTGGGGTTGGGGCTAATGATGTGGCGAACTCCTTTGGAACCTCTGTCGGCTCTGGAGTCCTCACGCTCCGGAACGCTTGCATCATAGCCACTATTTTCGAAGTCTTGGGTGCAATACTCATAGGTAAGTATCCCTCTTTGATTCCCTATGTATTAACGCCTCTGATGAAAACCCCTCTTATTCCTTTATTTTTATCCTTTTCGTTGACTATTTATTTTCACGACAATGTTTCAGTCTTGCCATTTGTTCATATACTCAAAAATGAACTGCAAGCACCTGGTAAGTCCACGTAGCTGCTTATGATTGAAATTTGACAACTATTGCAGCCTCTTTACCTTTATAATCTCGGTAGAGGAATGTATCAAAAATATCAGATAGGTTGAAGGATACGCGACGAGTGGTTAGATGGGTATAGAGGCCGTGGGTGGTGACAAGTGGAGAGTAAAAGAACAGGAACAGACATGAGTATTATGAAGCAGTAGGGGAGGTGGGAGTAACCAGAGAGGGGCTCACAGGGTATAGTAAGGGTTAGTTGAGGCAAGAGGGCGGCAGGTCAAAGTCACTACGTACTATTACTCTCAATGACCAATTATGAGCCAATCCCAACAGCTGACCAATAGGCATTTAGGCCGCACTTTATATCTTTTCCGGCAGGTGTAGTTCATCTAACCCTTGATACGCATGATAAATCTGGTCTTGATTAATTCCTCCAGGAGTTCACTCTTATCAAATCCTTATCAGGTTATGGAGGAGATCTGTGTCGATTAGCTACAATGTATATTTCCGGTATGAATTGGTACCATGATACGATATAAACACTAATTTGAGAGAGAGAGAGGGAGAAGACTACGTAGATTATTTAGTTCTAAAAACGCTGTGTGTTTTCAGGGACCAAATGAGAGAGAGAGAGAGAGAGAGAGAGAGAGAGAGAGAACTACGTAGATAAATTATAGTTCTAAAACCGCGGTGTGTTTTCAGAGACCAAAAGAGAGAGAGAGAGAAGACTACGTAGATAAATTATAGTTCTAAAACCGCGGTGTGTTTTCAGAGACCAAAAGAGAGAGAGAGAGTAATTCCGCGATTAATCTTTGCCCCTCATTTACTGATAAAGGCGTCACACAACGGTATGGTGCAATCAGGAAGAGGGAGAGGACTGAAGGGAATGGAGGGTAGATATTAGGGTGAGAGGAGAGGGAAAGAGAGAGAGAGAGAGAGAGAAATTAGAGAGAAAGCAGAGGGAGGGCGACGGGAGGAGAGGGGAATGAGAGGCAGAGGACAGAGGAGAGGAGGGGAAGAAACAAATGAAGACGTCGAGACCTAGTTGGCCATAGTCCCAAACACGCACGTAAATGACCATGACTGAATAGAAAATCTCTTAAAACAGGTACAACGGAGCAGAACTAGTGAGAGAGGCATCATGCATAGTATACACAACCCCACCTTAGCTCAGGCAGAAACAAAACACTGCAGGAGAGGGATGAAAGTTAGGTTGGATTGACCTGTACGATTAAGTGATACAGTTACACCGTGGTATGAATGATGTAGTTGTGGTAGCCTACTGTACGTGTGCTACTGTGTACTCGTATAGCCTACAGTGAGGTACTACTATTCTTTAGATCATGGGTACTACATAGGGACGTACCGTGTGAGTCAGTGAGGCGCGGCAGGTGCAATGAAGCGTCAAAGGAAATAGCCTGTTAGTGCATGCTCGTTTATAATGTTGTTTACTTACGTTCGAGTGTCAGTGTAGAGTGCGCGGCGACACTTCCCACGCTCCTGATTCTCACTATGAATCATGCATCACCTTAACTATATAAACACACCCCTATCGCTCCTCTGACTCATAAGAACGTTTACTCATTGATAATCACCTAGGAAAACCGTATCTCTCGCTACTATCATATATATAACTATCAAATGTGAATCTTCTTAATTTAACTTTACAGTATACCAGTCCACAATCCACTCGTTCCTCTAACTCATAAGAACGTTTACTCATTGATAACCACTTCGGAAAACCGTATCTCTTGCTACTATCATTATGTGTTACTATCAACGTGAGTCTTCTTAATTTAATGATACCAGTCTTCATTCACCTTCCCAACCCGGTAGTGATCGCGAGACCATGGTGGGTGGGTCCTCTTCACTTAGCTCTCATATACCGGACAGCAAGTTACTCGCTTCCGTACCTTTGTTTTCTGGGCCGCTCATGTGTTCCAAGTTGCAACACTGACCTTGTTCCTTCCTTGCGGTCCCATATTTTCTTTTCTTTCCTTGTCTCCTCGCTTTTTTACTCTTTTTATCTCCATATATCTTGTCATTTTCCTGTATTTTGTTTCCACTTCTCTTTTATGTGTCCTTACAGGTTTTTTTTTACCGTCCATATACTCTCTCTCTCTCTCTTCTCTCTCTCTCTCTCTCTCTTTCCTCTCTCTGTTTGTCTTTTGTCTGTCTGTTTGTGTCTCTTTGTCTGTCTGTTTTTCTCTCTCTCTCTCTCTCTCTCTCTCTCTCTCTCTCTCTCTCTCTCTCTCTCTCTCTCTCTCTCTCTCTCTCTCTCTCTCTCTCTCTCTCTCTCTCTCTCTCTCTCTCTCTCTCTCGTAATCTTAATCCGAAACACTAAGTATATCACAATCTTTATATTAATATAACCTCACTATTAGGTCCTTTGATCTCGGTGTAGTAGCTTTCTCCTTCACCACGCGACTTAATAAGCCTGATAGGATGGACCCAGCCTGGTAGACAGTAGCTTTTCAGGTGTCTTGTCTCATTAGGTAGTGGGCGACCTTTACCTTGCAGTGTCAGTGCGAATTTGAGGGTCAGGAATGTGGGGATATCAATAGCTTCCCTCAGACAGACAGACAGAAGGGGAAGGGAAGGAAGGAACAAGTTTTTTTTATTTCTTAGTAGTGCAGATGTTCAAGGACACGGGGGGGGGAGAGAGAGAGAGAGAGAGAGAGAGAGAGAGAGAGAGAGAGAGAAGATGATAGGATACATTTTAGTGAATTGCAGACTCGCTTGCAGACTTTTTTTTTTTTTTTTTTTCAGCTAAATGTTGTATCCTTTCTTTCTAATTCTTTCTTCGTGTGGAGGGATTGGAAGGTGGAGAGGAGACCTTACTCTTACTATCCTCAGTCTTTTACTTTAGATTAAATAGCTTAGTTTACCACAAACCGCCTTGTAAGAAATGACAGGTCTTGCTATTTGTTCTTCCTTTGTATTCATTTGTTCTTCCTCCTCCTCGCCGCTCGTGTCCCGACCAGTCTGCTCTGTTCCACCCTGTCCACGTGGCGGCCACGAACTTGTTGCTGTGTGTTGGGTGGAAAGGGAACAGTCACCTTTCACTCCTCCCCTTGTGATTAATATTATAATTAGTAGTAGTAGTAACTGTAGGAGTAATAGTAGTATAAAATTTATTTATTTCCTCCCCATTCCCGCTTACTAACACATCACATCATGAATATTGCGATAGCTAGTTTTTGTTATCGTATTCATGACAGAGAGAGAGAGAGAGAGGCATGCGATGTGGCTCCATTCATAAGCATCTGCATGTTACTTGATAAAAAAATTCTCAATGAGTCTCTGTTACGCGAGGGTGCGCGGCGAGGCGCCAGAAGGGGGAGGACCCGGGTTGGTTTTGGTCTGTTGACTCCACGTGAATTCTCCTTCATGTCAGCGGGGCGTCGGCAGCCATGACACCGTGGAGAGGATCGTGTCCTTAGCAACGACTGCCTTATGACGTCAAGTGACTAAAAGTGTAAGGGAACTGTGAATGATCGCAGGTGACACCCTTTTGTAGCTGGATCATTTTTATTATAATCAAGACAACAGCCTGCCTTCCAAAATACAATGGACGCATTTTATGGTTATCATACACCGTCCGTTCATTTCGCTGCATCATCTTCGAAAAGGCTCATGCGAGGAGTGGGCGTTATGTTGCCTTACTCGCCTTACCTCAGCATTCACAGACCCCAAGTGTAGCCTCAAGGGGCCGCGCTGAAGCTGCTTATGAAGTCATGGATTCGTAATAACAGCGTAACGCATCCACTGTGTTCCATGTCTTACATTGACAGGAATTGCAAACAAGGGATACTGCAAGACGGCTGAGGTCCTGCTTCAGTGTGGTGTGGGCCCTGCTTGTGGGTGTGGTGGCCCGCGGGCGTCGCCTGCAAGGCTGTGCTAGTGACTCTCACTTCAAGTACGTACGTCCCGCACTCTCAAGGCCGCGCCACCATCTTTAGACGTTTTTGTTGTGACCAGTTATTGGCCCTGGGCGGGCGGGCAGCCGGGCACTGGATAGTTTTTCACACGAGTAGCAGCGACGCGTCAACTGGGAACGGAACTTGCTGCCACGTAGTTAGCCTCTTGTTTGCAATACTTGTTTACTCTTTATACAAAATTCTAAGGTATTGAACCTAACCATTCTATTAACGTTTTGATTTGTTAACTGCTGAGCATACTGCCAGGCTTAACAGCCAGCCGGTAAGCGAGAATACGGAAGAAACCATTAAGAGGAAGTTGGGTTGAATTGTGAATGAGGATGATAGATGGTACAGTTAAAGGTAAACACGAACTACCTTGTACAGGACTGGCTTTTTGCGCGGCCCCTAAGTTCTTATGTTCATATTGTACGAGTAGTGAAATTTAATATATCCAATTTGTATAATAATGTGTTCTGTACCATCCACCTTGGCGGCAATTAAGGAGTCGAGGAGCGTTTATGCAGCTTTGACGTAGCTCTTGGTGCTCGTGTATTGGTGTGCGCGTATGGCACCGCCTAGTAGTATTTTCCCCACTACTTTATTTGAGTTTGATATTATTCTGTATTTACTTTGTGTGTGTGTGTCTGTGTCTGTGTCTGTGTGTGTTTTGTGTGTGTGTGTGTATGTGTGTGTGTTACATTCTTACATTCTTACATATCTACGCTATGTTTATGCAGGATTACTAATTCGTCCGCTTATCAAGTATTTTAAACCTCCCAAATAACATTCCAAGTTTCATCTTTGCCTCTTTTCTTTCAGGCTACAAGGTGTCGGACACGGTGCGTAAAGGAATATTGGATGTGAGCCTGTACGAGAACAATGAGAAGGAACTCATGCTTGGATCACTGGCGGCCTTAGGTGAGAGAGAGAGAGAGAGAGAGAGAGAGAATAATGATATACACTTTTTTCCGTCTCCATTTGCACATATTATATACGTAGCTACTACTGTATATAGTTTCTCGTGTACTCAACGGATGCTTCCCATAAAATGTTGCAAAGCGAGGTGGGTTGGCATGTGACAGCAGGACTTGTCTAATGAGTTGGTCGTAACAGGTGGCAGCGCTGTATGGAACCTGGTGGCGACCTTCTTCAAGCTTCCCATCTCCGGCACCCACACCATCGTGGGCGCCACCGTGGGCTTCTCCCTCTGTGCCCGAGGCTTCAACGGCGTTAACTGGATCACCTTTGGCAAGATCGGTGAGTAAGGACCACAGACCTTTCTTAATAATCTCTTTATCAGTTACTTATTGTTGTTTGCCTATAGCAGAGGGGTTTTTATAATAGTTGCCCTTATAGACAGATTTTAAACGAAACAAAAAGAAAAGAATACAAAAATCCCTAAAAGTCAACGATTATGGCGAAGTTTATGTATGCCCTTGCAGAGTATTTTTTTGTTTTTTTGTGAATATGTCCTAATCCTTGAAGACTAAGCATTGTCAAATATTTGCAACGACTGTTCAAGGACATAATACCGGCAGCCGCTCAGCCCGTCCAGAGCGTCGCGGCGGCGGCGGTGGCGACGTCTGGCCGGTTGGCGCGCTGGCACTCCTGCCTTGCCGCACAACCAGTTCCCGCCGGTTACTCTATTTTTATGGCAGCGCCTAGATGCTCTCATGCCCCCAGAACCATTGCGAGCTTATTCAGTCGTGGTTTTTTTTTATTAAATTGACTCCTCTGATGATTAAACAGAATCAATGGGTTGCCGCAAAACTGAGATATTCATTTATCCGGCAAAGAAATCACGTGGGTGGCGAGAGTGTCATGCCAGTGTGAGCACCTGCTCCTTCCTTGCACCTGAGGGCAGCCGAGCGTCATGCAGCCACACCTGCTGATATCTTTCCTCTTCCTCGCAAGCCCTGAAGTCAGCCGCATATCCGCTAATGGCTTAACCTCTAATGTGCTGATTTCAGAATAAACTAAATATCTTTGCCTTTCGTGTGGTAACATTGGCGATCAGTTAGTTCGGGCGCCCACTTTCATATTGTTATATACTGGACACTGCATGGACCCGTTCGTGAAAGTCTGACGCCTGCACTAAACAGGTTCAGTTTTAATTTAGTCATTCTACCAAACTTTTATTGTGCGTCCATCGTGCGCTTAATCGATAGTATAGAGCCGCAGCCTTTATTGCTATTTGAATGTTATATTATGACATTGACATACAACAAATGTACTGATATTATTTAGAAGCTTACAATGTGCTGTGTGGGGCGTGTAGCTACCGTTAGTGTGCGGCCGTGTAGTGCAGGTGCAGCGCCCTCACACGAGGGACTAATTATAGGATCAACGAGCAGCACCAAAACTGTCAAGGTTTTCTGCTGAGGATGAGGGTGAGGGGGGGCCTGTGGGGGGGGGCAGTGGGGCGGGCAACCAACCATAAGAACAATGAGCCTCCTTACAATGCACACAGCACGACCGGCTTTGAATGCGACTGAACAACAGTATCAGGCTTACGGAATGCGGCTTGTGTAGGCTATCATTACTTTGCATTAACAACACAAAGCTGATTTGTAGCATAATCAACATGTAAAAGTCATATTATTGTGACATTAATTATCATGTTTTCCGCATCCTTGAAGGCAGGGGCGCCCACAGAGATACCTGTAGTGGACGCACATATTATATAGAGCCCACTGTTGATGGGTGTGGGTGGCGAGCGAAGCGAGCCTTCTCAGCTGGGGGGTCCGGGGGGGCGCTGTAAGCCCCCTGATTTTTTTTGCAGTTTTGATCAATTTTAGGTGCATTTTGGGGCCTCATAGGGGCCTTGTAAGGGGCCTCATAGGGGCCCCTAGGGGGGCCCTTATAGGGGCCCACACATGCCTGGAGGCTTACAGTGAACGCACGTGCGTCCAGTGCGTCCGCCTGTGGGCGCCCCTGCTTGAAGGCTTTTTATTTTTTTATTTTTTTTTTTTTTACATCACAAGGAACTGGCCAAGGGCACAACAAAAATGGGTAACACAAAGCCCGCTTAGTTGTCAGTCCCTATAAAGAAGACTGTAAGAAAAGAAAATAAAAACAGAGGGGTAGGCCAATTTAGTTCGGGAGGTGTCTTGTTACTCTTCTTTTGAAAAGATTTAAGTCATAGGAAAGTGGAAAAATAGAAACAGTAAGAGAGTTCCAGAGTTTACCAGTGAAAGGGATGAAAGAGTAAAGATACTGATTAACTCTTGCATTAGGAAGATGGACAGAATAGGGATGAGAATGAGAGTAGAAAGTCTTGTGCAGCGAGGCCGCGGGAGTGGGGGAGGCATGCAGTTAGCAAGTTCAGAAGAGCAGTGAGCATGAAAATAACGGTAGAAGAGAGCAAGAGAAGCAATATTGCGGCGGTGATTTAAAGATTGAAGACAGTCAGTCAGAGGAGAGGAGTTGATGAGACGAAAAGCTTTTGACTCAACCCTGTTTATGTTGCATACACATTCATGGCTGCTTTATGTTTTATTGATGGCAAACCGGTCAAAATGTTAATGTGAAGTTAATATAAAGGTTCGCTGGCATGGTGAGTACTCGTAGTTAGTGAGGGCGAGGCATCACCCGACACTCCTGACAGAGAGGCAGCGGCGTCAGGGAATGCAGGAAATGCCACGTGCCCTCAGCTTGACGACCTTGTCCTTTACGGAGGTAGAGAGAGATGCATGGGAGGTGAACCGGCCGTCATAATTTGACTCCTAATTGAAGGCCCGTCCACACTCCAGAAACTTTGTTAAGAAACTATCCGCAAACGGTTTCCAAACAATTTTTTCATGTCCAGACTGTTGTTCTCAGGATTTATACGTGAGTGAGGAGGTTGCTGCAGTAGCCTCTGCATTTTACTTAATAATGCATTCACTGAAGTGTAGGCCTAATTAGTCTCAAATGCTCCCTTCTGAGCTGTACTTTAAGGGCAGATTTTTTTTCTGTTTCACCTACGTCTATAAAAAAGTTGATCAGCAATTTCCTTCGTAGCATCCACCTTCTTCAGTTTATTTTTATATTATACTGCAGTTACATCCCGTAATACCGGTGCAGAGTGAAGTAACTCAATAATAACTCTACTAAGCAGAGGTAACATTAAGTTACTCCAAAGATATCATATTCATTTCCATTAAGACGAATTTTCTTTCTCTATTTTTCTTTCCCTATAACCACAAACTATCACGTTGTTGTTGTGTTCTGCAGTGGCCTCCTGGTTCGTGTCCCCCGTGCTGTCCGGCATCATGTCTGGCGCCCTCTACATGCTCCTCAACAAGCTGATCTTGAAGAAAGAGAAGCCCCTTGAGCCCGGCCTCCGCATCCTCCCCTTCATCTACGGCATCACCCTGCTCGTCAACGTGTTCTCCATCGTGCATGACGGACCCGCCGGTAAGTTAATTCAAGTCAAGTACGGATTCAAGCTGGAAAAGCGTAATTTAAAAAAGAAATAGGGAAAAACTGGTTCACAAATAGGGTGGTAAATGATTGGGATGGACTAAGTCGTCAGGTGGTCAGTGCGGAGTCAATAGGGAGCTTTAAAAGGAGACTGGATAAATTCATGGATGGGGATGAAAGGTGGATGTAGGTAGTGTTAAGTAACAGGAACTACCACGTGTAGGTCTCGTGGCCTCTTGTAGCTTCCTTATTTTCTTATTTTCAAGTTACAGCAGACATCTTACAGCAAACCTTTGTCAAGTTGATAGTAGCTACATAATTATATCTTCATCTTCTGAACATTTTCTAGCTTAACTTCTCACAAACCCTTTCATTTTGCAGTTCTGAAGTTCGACCAGATCCCTTGGTGGGGCTCAGTCATCATCGCTGTGGCTATTGGGTTCATCACATCACTCTTCATCCAGCTTGTTGTGGTGCCTCGCATGCGTAAAACGGTCAGAGGTGAGTAAGGACAAGACAACTTAACCCCTTCGAGCCCAGATCTTTCCTTTGCTATGAAAAATTGTATGTTTTCGAGCCATAAAATTAAGAAAAGCTACTTAATATACCCAATTAGTTAGTCGACAAGGATATTTAATAGGTCATATCTATAAAATATTGCTTATATTCTTCAAAAATCGTCTAATGGTACTTAAATTACAATGGAAATTACGTTCTGGGTCTCAAGGAGTTAATCTTGAGTAAGGAGAAGACAACTACAATACCAGTGACAATAACCCAACTTTGAACATGTGAATAATATATAATTAATACTTTGATTAAATAGCATAATGTTTTCATCATTCACAGCTGCACTCGCCAAGGAAGTCACCAAGCAGGAGAGCGAGGTCAAGTTCACTTTCGATTCTGCTGGTGAGTTGTTTGTTGTTTTTCTTTCTTGTTTCTTCCCTTCATCACCCGTCTCACCACCAACTAAGAAAACCAAAGTTCCTACACATCCTACCTCTCACTACATTTCTTCCATTCTTTTCTTTCAACCTGATCTTTCTTTTCAGCATATTCATGATCTCATATAGAAGAGTCACCATTAAGGAAACTGCTTTCTTGTCATTCAATTGAAATTTGGTAGTAAAAAAAAAATTCGTTAAGTCATAAGCACTTTTCCTTCGACTCTAATTTAGGATTTGTTCCAGATAACTTTGAAATGGTTGATCTTTTATACAATCAAGGTAATCATGTTCAGTACTTGGAAGAATCACCACTTATTGCTTTCTCATTAATATATATCTGCTTGTATGTTGGGCTCTGGTTCAACCTCAAAGCGTGGCTCCTGCTTGCCATGCTGAGTCTATGCTTTGTTACCAAGAAGAACCCTATAATGCTTATTTCTTGGCCATTGGAATGAGCTCGAGTTAACTCTCATAAAAGACACACCGTCGAGTTAACTCTCATAAAGGACACGTCACCATCTTACTGAGAGAGCAAGCAACGCACTAACCTTGTCCATGTTATACTCACAGCAACCTCAGTCTTGTTCATGCGAAATTGATTATTTAACAATAGTTGGGAATGTCAGACCCACCAGACCAAACCATGTTATGATTAAGACTCGCAGTCCTAACTGCACTGCATGCAATCATTCTAATTTGACTTAGCTCTACTTATTTAAGATGTCATGACTTGGCAATTAAGTCCATGCTGTACGTCCCTTCAGTATGTTATCTAACATCCGGTCTTACAAGAAGTAAAAACTTAAGTATGGAACACCCAACATTATACAACCATTATTCTTTAAAATTCATGGCAATAATCCATGAGGTTGCTAGAGATGATGCCACACTAGATGAAAATTGTGTCTCTCCAGAACTAATTATTATTTTTCATTTCCCCACAGATAATTCCCGTTCATCGACCCCTCCAAGCCGGGAGCTGTCTGTGATCGAGAAGAGCGTCACCCCCACCACCTACACCTTCAATAACTCCTCTGAGACCAACGGTTACATTCCTGCTGAGTCAAAATCCAACAACCTCCTCACTGCCAACCTGGAGAGTGGTTGTCCCTCCCAGGCATTTGGTTAGTTATTAAACCTCTGAACATCAATTTTAGCTAAAAACTGTTGCATCCTCTCCTTGTTATAATTCATACTACCTTTGCCTTCTTTAATATTTTGTTTGAAACTTTTTGTTAGTTTAATCATTGTATAATTTTACACTTTTTTTTCAGCAGCTTGTCATATTTCATTGCTGCATTCATCTTTCATAGTGTACAGAATATAAGTTCAATAACTTGCTTGTGCTGACTGGAGGAGTGTTATCATCTACAGGTATGACCAACAACAGCAGCCAGGTGCCCCTCGTTAGCAGCAGCAAGGTGAAGGTGGTGTCCATGGAGAAGCTCACAGACAAGAAGGATGGTGATGACACTGACTCTTTGGAGATCAAGAAGCTATTCTCCTTCCTTCAGATTCTTACAGCCACTTTTGGATCCTTTGCTCATGGTGGAAATGATGTCAGCAATGCTATTGGACCACTCATCGCCCTGTGGGCCATCTACACCGAAGGCTCCGTGGCCCAGAGCACCCCCTCCCCAGTCTACCTCCTCCTGTATGGCGGGGTGAGTCCTCTTCCCAAGCACTGGGAGGATCCATGGATCCATGAAACACGTAAACAGTATGTGTCAGGCTGAGATTACGGCAGGGCAACAGGGTCCCAACGTAAACTATAAACTAAGTGGAGGCACGTCCCCCGCAGCTGGGCATCTCCGTCGGCCTGTGGGTGTGGGGTCGCCGCGTGATCAAAACCATTGGGGAGGACCTCACCAAGGTCACCCCCTCATCAGGCTTCACCATTGAGATTGGATCTGCCTGCACAGTCCTGCTCGCCTCCAAGGTCGGTCTTCCCATCTCCACTACGCACTGCAAGGTGGGCTCTGTGGTCTTCGTGGGTTGGGCAAAATCCTCCCGCCAAGGTGTTGACTGGAAACTCTTCAGGTGAGTGTCTCCTCTCTCTTACTATTGATTGCTTCAGTTACAACTTCTCTACAGCTACTAATTGCTACTGTTCTAGCTTTTTTGCAATTTTTATCTACCTCCTTAGATTGCAGTTTTCTGATTCAAAGACTGCATAATTTGACATTTTGTTTGATATCCAAACAATCTATTAGTAATCTGACGGTAAGTTTCAAACCTGGAGATTCTATCCTTCCTAATATCCTTGTCTAAACATTCTGTAGGTAGTAAGGAAGATTTCATACATATCCACAAATATTTATTTACAATTTCAACAACAGTTACCTGCTATTTACATCATTCATAATGCTTTGATAGTATCTGGGAAACCTGCAAATATGCAACAGATGACCATGGCTGAAATGCCTCCTATTTTTGCATACTAGTAATTCACTATGGTAGTAAGAAGACACCAAATGAGCCAGGAGTTCATACAATGTTTCAGAAAGAAGCTTTCTTCAGAGAGAGCAGACTCCTTGAGACCGGTATCAGAGGATCATCTTGCCGGCCACCTCGGTGCCTCTGATTGGTCCGTTCCCACTTCAATCCTTGCCATCTGGATGATCAATATATTTGTGGCGATTGACAAGTTCACGAACCCATCACTGTGGTATGACTCCTCCCCATTCTCTTGTCTAGAACGTTGTAAGGCTTTCAACATTGTCCCAATCAGGAAGGTGCCCGCTTCTCCACATGCACAGCCACAGGGTTTGAAATTCTGTGGTGTCGCAGATCGTTTTTATGCTCATATAAGTGTTTCGCTGCGCCGTGTGATGACTCACCATGGTGAGCAACAGACAGCCACTGCATGGAATCTTGTATATGATGATGTTCTTGTTGACGTGACAATTATTGTGATTCCTGCTTACTATGTCTCCTATTTTGGATTCCAATGCATACATGTTTACCCCTGCACAAACCAGGAATCTCTCTACCACCTTTGCATTTTTGGCATGTGGGACCAGAAAATATCCCTTTTTCATTGTTAACATTGTGTATGAATCGGGAACCAAAATGGGAGACATAGTAACCAGGAATTTCAATAATTGTCATGGCAACAATACCAGCGTCGTACACAAGATAACGTGCAACGGATGTTCTGTGGCATACTATGGTGAATCATCTCATCACGCAGCGCAGCTAAATATGTGTATGGGCATGAAAACAATCTGCAACACCACAGAACCTTAAACTCTTCGGTTGCCCACGCAGAGAAGCAGGGACACCTTCCTGACTAGGACAATGTTGAAAGCCTCCTCATCAGGCTGGACGAGGGAATGAGGAGGCTGGTGGAGGAAGTATACATCACCACAAGAGAAGACGCCAAACCACAGGGATGGGTTCATTAACTTGATAATCGCCACTATTTAATTAGTTATCAAGGCAGCACGCAGGGAAGTGGACCAATCGGCGAGCACTATTACAAGGGGGCTGGCAAGGTGATCCTCCAGCAGTGTATATAAGTATACGGCAGGACAAGTATATCTCCAGAAGTCTGATACCATTCTCTCTGAAGAAGGCATCTCGCCGAAGCGATATAATAATGTGCTCCTGGCTCATTTGGTGTATTCTTACCACTCTAGCCACTAATCATTTTATTGGACAGATTGGCAAGTGAGTGGTGCATAAGGGGGCTAAGGAAAACATAGGTTGATGCAGGACCACTATATTTCCTCTAACGTTTTGACTAGTCTTTTTCAGTGAGAGAAAAATCTCTCTCTCTCTCTTTTACACCGCCTAACCCTTACACCCCCTGTGGGTCGGCTGGGAAGGAAGTCTTCTGAGAGGTCAACCAAACTCAGTATCAGTACAGCAGCGGCTTGGAACAGGCTGATCAATCCTTCCTGGTGATTGTTCGTCTCTTTTGTCGTGAGGTATGGAGGCTTCACTGTCTTCCTCATCCTCTTCCCCAAGTTTCTGTGGATAACGTTTGTTTTGTTCCAATTAGGTAGGTGGTAGTGTTGTTCCACATGCACCTCCAAGGAATTTGATGTCCAGTTGAAGTCCTTTTTATTCTCGCACAACCTCTTCTCCATCTCCCGGGACAACCTAGTAGATCCCTGAGAACCCATTAAATGGGACCACATATACAACTTTTTTTTCTTTAATCGTTCCTCCTTGCAGCTGTCCTCACCATGTCTCTAATCATTAGACCTGCAGTGTGAATCTTTAGACCTGCGGTGTGAGCTACCCGTACGCCCAATTTTGACAAGAAGTACGTGATGGCCTCTGTTCCCCTGCCATAGTGCACTACAAGGCAAAATTGGGCGTATTGGAAGCTCACACCGCAGGCCTAAAGATTAGACATGGTGAGGACAGCTGCAAGGAGGAGCAGGGAGAGAAAAAACAGCATGGGGATCTACTACGGGAAGTTGTCCCGGGAGATGGAGAAGAGGTTGTGTAAGCATAAAAATTACCTTCACCACCACTGGATATAAAATACTTTGGTGGTGCATGTGGAATAACACTGCCACTACCAAATAGAAATGAAAGTTACCCAAAGAAACTTAGGGAAGAGGATGAGGAAGACAGTGGAGTCTGCATACCTCACGACAAAGGAGATGACCAATTGCCGGGAAGGGTTCATTAGTCTGTCCCCGAGCTGCCTCCGAGCTGATACTGAGTGCGGTCATCAACCAATTAGAGGCCTTCCATCCCAGCTGACCCACAGGCTGAGCCACAGGGGGTGTATGTGTACTGCAAATGTATGCATGCCAGCTCATTCTCTCTGAAAAAGACATTGTAGTCAATACATTAGAGGACATAATTATATAGTGGTCCTGCTTCAGCCTGCATTTTCCCTACCACCACCTTTCCATACTCACTTTTCTTTCTGTTTTACTCAAACATACTAGTTACCTTTTCAGTCATGCTACATCACACTTCCTACCACACTGTTGTTCACATTGCACACTGTTTATTCTTTTCTCAAGCTAAAACATTTTTCCTCCACACATTTGTGCCTTGTATTAAATTCCCAAACTTTCGTTTTCACCACTAATTTTTATCACATTTTAAAGTGCCATGATTGTGATATCAACACGATCATGCCTCCAGAGGCTCGGGGCATAACTTGACTTTGACTAATGAATGAAGCTTGGTTCATTTACATATTATCAGATAGTTCAACTGTTTTTAGACATAGGTTGTACTAAATTATGATTGGCACATCGGATAGGACAGGCTATGACAGCACCACTGCTGAAATTGGAGTCACATCATTTTCACAGGAATCCCTGTGCACACTAAATTGTGAAACATCAACATCTTTGCAATTTAGTGTTACAGGAAAATTATTGAATGAAAATTATTTATAAAATTCCTGAATCAAAAAATATTTATTCAAAATGGCTTATCATGAACTGCTCATTTAATTAATCAAAAGTTTGATGTTCAATCAAAAGTGATTGTAGCAAACTTTAAATTGCAATATAACTGCAATTACCCTTTTAAAAAGCAGTATTATAGTACTGCATTATTAACTGACTGTTCCTACTCCCACAGAAACATCGTCATTGCCTGGGTTGTGACTGTACCGCTGACTGCCGGCCTCTCGGCCCTGCTCATGCTCATCCTCAAGATCGCCTTCCTTTAAGGCTCCACTCTACCCATCTCCATCACCACCACTCATTGCTGTGATAAGTTACTCTGCCAGGGACCTACTTTGTTCCAGGAGTCTGACGTTCCCCTCCTCCTCACTGGGCTGACATCACTCATAGACCTCCACATCCCCGGAGGAAAATGGTTGGTGTGCAGCATTTTAATTTATTCCAACCGCCATGTGAACCAGTGACAGCAGGGTGACGGGTGCTACTGGGGTGAGAGGTCCCGGTGCTACCTATCATCATGACCAATCGGCCACTCATTGCTGCCTCAGCTTTCTCCTATCACTTTCTTGTTGTCCACATCATCCTGGAGATTCAAAAATAGGATCTTGTGGCAATACAGTCCATTGCTGGCATAGGTATAAAGGTGCTTTGAGAAGGCTTTCAACTCTTGTCCAGTACAGTTGCATAATAGTTTTTATTCACTAAATCTCTGGTACTCAGGCAGACTAGGAATGTAGTGAGCTGTTTGATGCTCTTCACATTACTACGAGTAGGTAGCTGTTGGTCATGATTTTCAATTTAGTTCCTAGAGTGTGGTGCAGGACATAGCCAGTCCCTGTATCTGCCTCTCTTCTTCTTCAACCAACAGTATTATCATATATTTACCTATTAACAAAATGCCATAGTCATTATTAAAGTCAAGGACAATAATGGATATCTGAAAATTCAGTGAGAGTAGCTGAGGTGGCCAAAACTCGCTGATGGTGTGAGGTAGAACTTCTCTCGGAGTCCAAGTTAACCTGAAAAGAAAATTGCCAGCAAAACTTTCGTAAACAACAGTGAATGTTCAAGTATCTCAAAACATATGTAAAGCAATACCTAAATGGTTGGTTTGACATAATATTTGTGGACTCTGAGAAATCACGTTCTTCCTTTCATCCAAACCCAAACTCCACATTCATTCATTTTCATACCACCAAGGAGTAACTAATTATCAAAGTACTTTCATTCACATAAATTCATATCATCATCATCATCATTCATTATGGCTTCATTTCTAAATGGGATTATTTTATGATAACGAGATGAAGGAGCCGTTTCCAAGAGGTAGGAGGCAATATTGATCAAGTGTTTATAAATGAGCTAAGAGAAGTTGTAATATTTTACATTCTTAAGTTCTAAATTTAAACTTATTTGTTCTTACAGCAAAAGAGATACAGTAAGGTCTGGCTTATGCCAAACAAACAGTTGTAATTCCAATTCATTGTTTTAAAAAATCAGGTTTTAAGTCACCATAATGCAAAAATGGTATCAACCCTCTGGTGCCCCGACACCAATCAATGTTTTTCCTTTTGCTTTAATTATTCGCACTAAGCAAGGTTTCTAAAGCACCGAATGCAAGGCCTTTCTGTAGGTTAAAACAATTACCATTACTCTCTACAAAGGTAACGTTTAGTTATCAAAGTTTCTTTTTTTTCTTCTTTGTATTCTGAGAGAATTAAAAATTTCTTCTTGAATTGTCATAGATGTCTTTTTCAAAGCGAACAAGTTCATATGTGTTCAATGATTTAAAAGGAAGATGAGTGAATCAGATCTATGAAATAGGGGATAAAGTGCAAGGATACGTGTTTGATATGTAGGTATGGAAAAGAACACTTGAGAAACAGGAAATATAAAGGGTTAGTAATAGTAGGGTGGGCGGTAGGGAGAGGTTTTAAGAAATCTTCAAACACTAGTTGCATTCTGAGAAAGTGATAGGTCACATTTGATTTTAAATATATTTGTATATTTTTTCATGTTTAAAAAAATCTAGGACATAATTTTGATACACTGATGATGAACTATACGAAGGGATGACTGGTGTGGTCAGTGGCTGGCGGGATGCAAGGCAGGGCGTTACATGAGGGCTGACTTTAAGGTTGAATTTTAGCATACAAGACCACATTTCATCATTATGTATTTGCTACAACTATATGCAATGGAGGACTTTTTTAAACAGATCCTTGCATTACCTATTAATTAGAAGGCATGCCAACTGCAGTGATATTTAGCCTGTAATTAACCCATGAAGCTCCCTGCAGTATCCAGCCCGTCACTCGGGTCTCAAACAGAACTGATGATTCTATGTTACTGATGTTTACCGTGCATGTACTATTTATTTTTATTGCATCTTTTTTATAGTATGAAATAATATTGCTATATTACTTTTCTATATAGGTTTGTGTCTTAGAAGTCTATAAACAGCTGAGAGCCATCTAAGTTTTGAGAAATCCTCTAACTACTGCAGACTTTAGTGGTAAAGTCACACCCAGAGACCCGGGTAACATCTCCTGAAATTGATTTGTTCTGACTTGGGAAGGATGTGCTAGGCATTGCTATCTGTTATTTGGACTTCTAAATCTTTTGTTTAAGAGATAGAGAATATCCTTATATTTCTTCCCATATTTATAGCTTGATAATTTAATTGAATTCTGTTATTTAATGCCTAATCGTATCACATATCAATGACTGTCATCAACACTCGAATACTCACTCTATACTCCTATATCTTGTTTAACGCAACCTCGCTTAACAAAAATTCGGCCTCCTTTGCGTAACGCATTAAGAATTTTAATTTATGCACAAAATTGTTCATAAATTTCAAGAAATCAATGGGATTTCGCTATGATCACAAATAAGATCATAGTTTTTCACACCACATAGTTTGACATTTCATTAAAAGAAATTATAAAAAAATTTAATCACATATTTTTGCTTCCCCAATTTTCAAAAATACAAAATATTAGAAGGCATTGGTTACTTCATAATGAGTGTAAACATAGGAATTTCACTATCAGATCCCCCTTTGTCACACAAATTATCAACATCATAATACTGCACTTCTATCCCAAGTCAAAACAGATTTAAGCCTGTACGTGACAGTATCATCATTGTTGGTTTGAAGTCAAGGGTCCCCACAAGATGGGCTTTACCTAGGTGGCTCTCTAGTATGAATGCAGGAGGAGGTAAATGTGCCACTCCTTTCTAGCCTCACAGTATTGTCTAGGTTATTTGTCTTGTGTCCTTAAATTATTGACTCGTTGCCTTTTTGAAACACTGATACTGTCAAGTCAACAGGATGAGAACTATGAGGTAATGTTACGTAACAAAGTGGTAATGACAAAGTGATCCATGTTTATCTTTGGAAATGACGAGGCTGCAAATGTCTTGGGGATCAATTATGTGTGTCCATTGTTCTGATGAGTTCACGTGAATGGGTGACTGTAGCTTCTCACTATGGAATATCAATCAATGCAGCTTTCCAAACATACTGCACACTGCAACAGTTAAGAAGGAGCCAATATCCTCCCGTGGGTTCTATATTCAACCCCTTTTGGTTATGACCTCATATAAAACGCTTGGTAATGTTCAGAGGTTGGCTCACTAAAAATCAATTACTTTTCTTTCACCACCATGATGTTAAATAGTTTTCCTTTACACCAGCTGATCACTACAATTTGAGTTTGCACAAATTTGTCATCTGTGAATCATATCAAACCCTTGCACTTCACTTCTGTCAGCTGTGAGCCAAATTATATCATACTGATGCTACATTTTTCCGTTAGAGGATAATCACTGCTAACAGTCCACAGCATTTGTACAGAATTGAATAAAATATTATGTTTGTATTTTAGTGTTTCTCTTTTCTTTGTCCCATGTGTGAACTGCTTGGCTTCATGTGGCCTCGATGCCACATGAAGCCATGGCCAAGTGGTGGACTCAGGGCATTATCATATCATATTGTAAAAACTGTATATGTAAAAACTGTTCGAAAATTACCTTTGTTTGTTGATGGTAATATTATGCAGTTGTTTGTCCTGCATCTTGTACATCTGAGATTGTACCAGCTGGTCCTCCTGTGACCTGTTCTGCTCTTGTTTGGCGATCGTTTTTAGGCACATTCTTTGAATTTGCTCTTCAACTGGTGGTCCATGCAAATGTTGTGATGGAATATCTTGTGACAGGTCTGTCCGGTGAGGTGATCTAGGAACATACTTTTAGAGGGGTCCGTCCATTCTCAACTTGACTGGCCACTTGATGAGAACACTTAAAGAAACACCTAGTCTTTTAAATTTTTCTTTGATGTACAACCAGGCAATGCTTTTACAAAACTATATATATTAAACATTACACAAAATATTAATCCATAAGCATGAGGCCTTAAACTGTTCAAACTTATTGCACTCACTTAATGAATACGTGTCCAAATCACGGTGAGGTGCCCATGGTTGCTGGGGTGTACTGGGTCATGAAGTGGCTGGGCACAGGGTAGTATTCTCCCGGGGGATGATGGGGCGCCATGGGATACGGTGCCATGTTATGAGGGTACTGCGGCGTTTGACTCAGCCAGTGTGTGTGATTGACTGCAGTGTGGGGACCCGCCTGCTGCATGGGGTTATGATGGGATGGGTGAGGATGAGGATGAGGAGGAAGAGACATCATGGAGGCTTTGTGAGGGCCAGGTGGAATATGAGGCGATGGTGGTGGATGTATTGGTGGAGGAGGTGGCGGTAAGGGTGGTGGTTTGGGAGCCATGGGATTAAGGCGCTTCATACAGTGGTGAGGTAAAGAGGGCTGAGCCACTCCACAGGTATCCACAGTGGATGGGAACACACCCACATTGGCAGGAGGCAAAGGAAGAGGAGGTGGCATAGAAATTGAGGATGGCAGCGCGGGAAGCGGCTTTTTTCTGCGTCGGGAGCCTTTGGTTAGCCTGGGTCCTCCTCTACTCTCAGCTTCCTCCTCAATACTGCTCCAGATGGATTTCACCTGTGAAAACAATACTGTGCCAATAGACATCATGGTGGATGGTAAGGGGGATTTGTAGCTGGTATTAGACATCACTTATGGCAGAACATGTTGGTATGATAGAGCGATACTGACTCTGCTGGAATAGCCGGAGACCAACGTTTCAAGTTCAAGGCCTCTTTATATATTAGTTCACTTCAATACAGTATATGGGAAGTAAATCAGATCATGTTGGCATAATAGATAAATACGAAGGAAGAATCTTAATTATGTGGTATTGAACCATCTAGAATCCTCTAACTAACAGAATTTTTACTTGAAGAGAAATGTTAAAATATCTATAAATGTTTAGTTCCCTTACCGTCTGTTTGGAGAGGGTGATGATCTTGCGGTAGTCCTCCGGGATGGCGGAGACGCCCAGCCGCTCGGCCAGGATGGTTTCCCATACAGTGGTGAGGTGTCGGGCGGTCTGGGAGGTCTTCGTCTTCATGATGGACAACAGAGACACAAAGTAGTGGTAGAACTCCTGTGTCATCACAATGTCTGGTGAAAAAAAGACAAATAACGAAAAGAAAAATATGTAAATAGCTCTGTAACACTCCTATGTATTGTGTGTATTTGTGTTTTACTTAGGCATCAATTATTTACAGTATACAAAGTTTGAGTAAATTTCATGTTGTACAGTCCCACATAAGAACATAAGAAAATAAGGAAGCTACAAGAGGCTGCGAGACCTACACAAGGTAGTTTCCTGTTCCCACCTATCTATTTTTAACCAATATATTTCTAAACTCACAGATGATGCATGTTACATTGCCTACACCATCAGAAAGTTCCAAATGTCATGGTGGAGGTGATGGTGCGACAACAAGTAAATACAAACATGCAAATCAAAATAATAAAGACATGAAAAAATAATACCATTCTATTTCTCCTGAGATTCCTACTTGCTTTCTGATGGCAAAACTGAAGGTAAATTACAGCACAGTAATATTTTCCCATGCTATGTGAGCCTCACTTACCACCATACATCTTGATATCAATGGAAGCTTTGGCACTATGGTCACAATGGAAAGCTGCCCTCGCACTGGGATGAAAAAGTGTGAAGTTACAGTGGTGGGTCTTGCAGTCCAGCTTGCGATAGATCAACACTCTTGGCACAGGCAGGTCCAGACATCGCCTCTTCATGCGAGCCCCCTTGAAGACTATCTGGCAGGGCAAGTCTCCACGGGATATCTGCATACACAAAAATGTACTAGCAAGGCAGCACTTTATAAATTATATTATCTCAATAATGTTACATCAGTCTAGTCTAGTCTACACTAATGCCTGTATCTTAGAAAGTGTGTGAATGTGAGAATGAGGTGCATGGACAGGTACAAATGGAGACTTCTGACATAACCATCCCCTTGAGGGAGCTCAAAGGAACAGGCATCTGCGTAGACTAGACTGTGTAATGAAAGACTAGGACTAAGACTAGATTAAATAATGAATGCAGGCATCCATGAAGACCTACTTTGTGGCACTGGGGAGGTTTCCATGCCACCCTCTCATTGTCCTCATTGATAGTGAAGATGTCATAAGGCGCCCTGACCACTGGTTCCTGAGGTACCGCGGGTCCCAGCACGAGACCCTTGGGGCGCACTGGCTTCCTCTTGGCTGGTACTCCTTTGCCTTCCTCACCCGTGCAACAATGCTCCCGGATCTCCACCAGGCACTCAGCATAGGGCACCTCAGAGGACTCAAGTGGGCAGGATGAGTAACCAGTGGAAGAGGTTGTAGTGGTGGTGGTGGCAGTGCGAGCGTCACTATTGGTGGGGGTGGTAACGAGGGTACCAGTAGTGGTGGTAATGGTAGTGGTGGTGGTGGTCTCTGCTTGTGTGCAGCCCTCCACACACACTTTCCTATCAACACCTTCACCCACGGCTGTAATAAAGGCATTTGATTCAACATTCACCTTCAGAGAAAAAATAACATCCAAATGTTCAAGATTCATCCAATCCAATATTTCTGCCACTACCAGTGCCAATACATCCACAATCTATTCTGTTAATGTATATCCTTCTCGTCAACTCACTCTCACCCATCCCTTCCAGGCGTCCAAACCATCTCATCATGCAGTGCTTCATCTATACCACTCCACAGGTCACTCCCTCTCCCTCTAGGCCATGAACATAAGAAGAACATAAGAAAATAAGGAAGCTACAAGAGGCCGTGAGACCTACATGAGGTAGTTCCTGTTACTTAACTCTACCTACATCCACCTCTCTTCCTCATCCATGAATTTATCCAGGCTCCTTTTAAAGACCCCAATGCCATGCACAGGCTCACCTCTGGCTTTCTTTCTGGCACGACATTTAGCCGATGCCACTCTCCTGAGGAACCTACGGCGCTCTACTCTGTCCAGCCCAGTCAACTCTTCCCTGCAGTAGCCTTTTTCCTTGAGGCATACAGACTTCTTGAGGTGTCTGCGGACATTGCTACCCTCACGGGACCAGTAACCACAGCGGCCGCAGGCGAGCAGCACATCCCCAAACACCTCCTTTCCCATCAGCATCACCTGTGCACAAAGGATACAGAGGATTTACCTACATGGAACATATTAACCCCTTGAGGCCCAGAACATAATTTTCATTGTAATTTGACCACCTTAGACGATATTTAGTGAATATAAGCAATGTTTTAATAGATATGACCTGTTTAGTATCCTTGTCCACTAACTAATTTGGTTTATTTTGTTACTTTTCGTAATTTTATGGCTCGACAAGATACAATTTTTTATAGCAAAGGAAAGATCTGGGCATGAAGGGGTGGGTTAAGCCAATCTTTTCCCATTCAGCCTTATTTACATTCCTTTGGACACTCAGCTCTTACTCTATTTTTTTTTTTTATGAGCTCTTACAAAACCTGAAACTTATTACACGGAATCCATTGAAAGCCATACCTTGCGGCCGCCCCTCCTCCTGACGCCCCTGTTGGAGATCTCATGGTTGCGTGTAAACACCTTCAGCAGAAAAGGCTCCTCTTCTCTGACCGCATACACTCGATGCAGGTTGACAAACTCTGCGTTACACCATTCCATTACCTGAGAGATTTGGAAACAATAATACACACAGCTTAGCAAAGTTTGAAGGGAACATGCATCATTTCTCTATAAAAATCATCATAACTGAAAGCTCTTTACACGCCAGCATCCATCCAGCTCCTTTCTCACCCTATCTATCGAATGCCAACTTCATATCGTTAAATCTTAAGTCATTTCTCTCTATAAGCCTATATCATGTTCATTCTGTATGACCGCATCTCATTCTTTGTTCAGTCTACCTTCAGTAACTCTACCTCTTTTGTTCATGTTCGTCACCCTCTTCACCTCCTAGATATCCTTCTCTTTCAGTGGACATGTTTTACTTCCATAAAGTAAATTCATTCATTATTATTAAATTGCGCTATGGAAAATGGGGTTCAAAGTACGCAGGATCAAAAGAACTACACAATAATGTAAGTTTTTCTTTCTTTTTTTCTAGTGGCCAATACCGAAATTACTCCGATCTGGGTCCCGATTACTTTACTTCCCATAAGTTCAACACACATGGTTTTGCGGATTTGATTTTTGCGCCGATTACAACGGTCCCAATTAGCCGTGAAACTTGGTGCACCATTGTATTTCTTAGCATGAAGTGGGAGCCAACTTAATGTTAAAAGAGGCAATAACTCTCTAGCTTTCCTCCAATCACTCCTAATCCTTGTAACTGAGCAAAAAGGTCCCTGTGCAAAGCATATCTCTTGAGTAATGGAATCCCATCACATACTCAAAGGACTCTACGATGTAACAAATACTATTGTCTTTATCTCCTACACAGTACATAGCAAAGTGAAATTTTTTTCTTTTTGCAACAACTACATTTATGATGACAAGCCAGCAAAATATGAGTGAGAAACTTGATTATCTCAAAAATGAAAAGTACCTAACATCCAAGCAAAAAATACGTCCTGGCTGCCAGCCCCAATGACAGCTCATGTCTTACTTTTGGCTCGGGAAGTAATCATAGAGTTTTTTGCTTGCTCTTACTTTACTTTCGTCTTTGGCAGTGAGAATAAGTTGTTTTGTAGTTAGTAGTTACCGAGCAATAAAATTCTAACCATAAGCTGGTAAAATAGTGAGGTTAATTACCATAAAAATTGTATTCCTGAATTCATTTTTTCATGTATCAAAGATTGCGTTGCACATGGATCACAATTATGGAATCATTTTGCTGACTTTTGCCTCTTGCAGTACAAAATAAGCATAATTTTCTAATTGCTCTGCAATATAATTCTAAGTTAGAATTATATTGCAGAGCAATTAGAAAATTATGCTTATTTTATGCAGTTTAATGTACGCTAGATAGTACAAATGCTATTATGAACAAGGTTCTGGCACCCAGTAAGTTTTTTGTAGCATCCTCGACTGTATCAATTACATAAAAAAGAAGTCGCAACCTTTGACTGCTTAGGTGCTCAGAAATAGTGGAGATTGAGTTGCTACTATGTACCTTTCCAGTAACTACAGCCAGCAATGAGCAGCCATTTTCAGCTTTGAGCTTGCTTATACTGTAATGAAAAATTATTGCTTGAATGACTTTCTTTTATTGGCCTCTGAAAAGAAAGGTTCATTAACTAAATTTTGATGACTTAGTAGATAGTTTTCCCGAGAAGTCACAAAGATTGCCACTGTTGCTTTTATCACCAAACCTGGCTGTTCAAAGGACTAAGGTGTCTCTATACTCATTTCCTCATCAATGTTACACAATTATATGCTTGAAGAAAGATAGAAGCCTGAGTTTTATGCAGTATCCCAGACTGATATCTGGTTGGATAAAATTCAATGAACCTCAGCTGTGTGACAGAAGTTCAGCTTGACCATTAACCCCTTGAGACCCAGAACGTAATTTTCATTGTAATTTGGGTACCATTAGACGATTTTGAGTGACTATACGCAATGTTTTTATGGATATAACCTGTTTACTGTGTTTAGTATCCTTGTCCACTCTAATTTGGTATATTCAGTTACTTTTCTTAATTTTATGGCTAACAACAGATAATTTCATATAGCATAGGGAAGGGGTTAAGGACAAATCAACAGAGGTGGGCGAGAGCGATACTTAGTGCGATACTGCGATACTATCGCACCGCCAAAAAAGTATCGCAGTATCGCAAGGCATTCAAAGTAGCGGAGTATAAGTATCGCAACTCAAGTATCGCTTAAATTTCCCGCGATACTTTAAAGATGACCTTAAACAAGTTTTTCAGCGGCAATGCGCATAGATTTGGTGCCTTAAGGCCCGTCCACACTAAGCCTCATGACGAGCGTGCTGTCGCTGGCGCTGTTGAAAATTGAGCTTTTTAACACCGCCAGCGTCGTGCTGAGCGAATCCAACCCGGCCTGATTGGCGCAACACTGCCCCAGCCTCACGAGTCCTCCTCACTCCTCTCAGTGCTATACAGTAAAACCCTTATAACTCGGCACTGTATAACTCGGAATTTTATATAACTCGGCATGGCAAAGAAAAGGGTTTTTTTTTTTCCACCTATGCCTATAGCGCACGCATGTAGGCAGTGAGCTCCAGGGGTGGGATGGTAGGCCATGTAGGCTGGGAGGGGATGGCGGTGAGGCATAGTCTGGACACTCGGGTGGGATTTCAACACGTCCACCTGCCTCAGCGCGCGCCTCATGAGGCATAGTGTGGACGGGCCTTTACTGTCATAACAGCTTTCTAGCACACAGAACATTTCGTTATTTATCGATTCACGATCGCACTAATCGCACAACCTCAAATTTTTGCTGGACAAGAAGGAGAAGGAGGGCCAGGGTGATGATAAGGAGGAGGAGGAGGAGCTTGAGGAGATGCAGTAGTGACTAGTGAACTGTGCTGTGTGTGTGCGTGCGTGCGTGTGTGTGTTTTATATTTTAAATAAAATTTGTCAGTTTAAAAATAAATATATTACAATGTTTTAATGTGCCTAAACTGTAGTTTAAGTAAAATAGATCTTTTTTTGGCTAATACAGTGTTTTCTTAGGTAGCAAAGTATCGCAAAGCAAAAATTTTGGTATCGCAGTATCGCTGCGATACTATCGCTTTAAGAAAAAGGTATCGGTAGCGGAGTATCGCAGTATCGCGTATCGTTTTAAGAAAATCCGAAAAAGTAGCGGAGTATCGCGTATCGAACTAGCGGGAAAAAAGTATCGCAGTATCGTTATCGCACTGCCAAAAAAAAGTATCGTGCCCACCTCTGCAAATCAACCCTCCAGTCTGAGGCATCCTACTCAACTCAAGACTTCCTCCCCTACAGATTCCTTCCCTTCTTCAAATGTAAAGCACAAAAACACACAAGCTCAACTTCCTTCCTTGGCCTGTGCCGTTTTTCGCGTCGTACCATGAGCCCCACATATTTCCTTCAAACTACTGTACTTGATCCATTCGCTCCTCTGCCACACAGTCACAATTTACAAGGACATACACATACCTTAGACGGATTGGTCTTTTCTTCATCACATTCACATCCAATGTACAGCAAACCTGAAAGAGAAAACAGAACACATAATAAACTAAGAAATTATGTACATGCAGCCAACAGAGTTCGTTGTACATTTGTATCTAAATACGTCTTTATATACATTTGTGTACGTATCTAAAACTATCTATCAATATACTGGTTTACATGTTTCTAAATATAGTATTTAAATACTTTAATGAGTATTTAAGTACAATGTATTTAAATACTCAAAATATAAAAATGTAAATACTTTTTTTCAGCAGTGTATTACCTTGGAGAAAAAAAATGTAAGTGAAGTTACAACCAATTGGTGATTTTAAATATCGTGAAAGCTTCGTTCTCATTAATAGGAGTATTTCAAACCCTTATAACAGCCATCGGAAATGAAAAAGAACACAAGTTGGGTCTGGGTGGCTAAACGCCCCCAGCGAGGTTAGGTTACGTAATCAATGCCCAGGTTAGGTTAGTAACCTAACCTGTTAGTAACCCCTATACCAGCAGGGAAATCTGGGGGACGTAGCCCCTCCAATTATGTCAGGAGAGTATTGGTTGAAACTGCATATTTACCAAAAAATAACAGAAATGGGCTGGGAAGGACTAGAATTTGGTAAAAAAATGGACAAGGACTGCGCAGTCATTTTCTGAGACACCGATTAGTTTTTTCATTGCCTAAAATTGGTGCTTTTTGAAATGGAGATATTTTCTGTTAAGTCCGTTATAATTTTTTTTTGTAATTTCATCACCAAATCCTAAGGTTGCCATTTCCATTGATAACAATGTATCTCCATTAGAAAAAAGTACTAAAACTTGGCCAGGAACTAATTATCAGTTTCTCAGAAAGAATACATGACCTTTCGAGCGAATGACTTTTCGAGCGGAGGACGATTCGAGCGAATGACTTTTTGAGCGGAGGACGATTCGAGCGAACGACTTTTCGAGCGGCGGACGATTCGAGCTAACGACTTTTCGAGCGGAGGACCATTCGAAGGACCCAATTGTGTGTGTGTGTGTGTTGCGTATATGTGTGTGTGTGTTGCGTATGCGTGCAGGTGTATGTGTGTGTGCGCTTGCGCGTGTGTTGCGTATGCTGCAGGTGTGTGTTGCGTGTACTTGCGTCCCTCTACCTGGAATGCCCTGACGGTAGTATTTATAGAAACAGGACGCCTAGCTGTTATGCCTTTGTGTGTGTGTGTGTGTGTGTGTGTGTGTGTGTTTGTGTGAACGTTGATTAAAATAGAAAATTAGAGCATTATAACGTAAAACGCAGAGGCAGCTGCAGCATCCTCCTCACTCACAGACATCCTGAGAACAACAGTTACTGAAGTTTGGACAGGAAACATTTAGGAAACATTGTTTCCAACCTTTGGAAACAGTTGGGAAACATTGTTTCTAAACAAAGTTTCCATCAATACTACGGCAGTGAGAAGCGGAGCAAGGTTTGCGGGGCGGGGATCCCCCCACACATGTAAACAAAACTTTTTTTCCGACAAAAACGAGTGCCAGATTCATTCAATACACATCAAAACTATTCAAGAAAACTAAGTTCGAAATCGTTGAAAGCCCACTACCAAAATTTTACCGAAAATGTATTCGCTCGAATGGTCCTCCGCTCGAAAAAAGTATTCGCTCGAATCGTCCAGACACCGTAGTGACAGGTGTGGTGTATGTGGCAGGGATGCCAACCCCTAAAAATTTCTTCGCCCTACTCAGACAATGAAAACGCCCTACATTTCCTTTCATCGCCCTACAGCTCAGGATGAAAATCGACATAGCAGTTTCCATAATCTATGTAAATCATAATAACATAATAATAATAATAATAATAATAATAATAATAATAATAATAATAATAATAATAATAATAATAATAATAATAATTAACATACAACAGTGCATGCTGTTCTTTATACAGTACGGATGTTTTGGTAATGACACACCGGTAAAATATACCTTATTGCAGCGTACCGTACCACTGAATGATACGCAACGATGATCTGCAAAAGATCATCTACGCAAAATCTGATCTACGATCAGATTTTCATCTGATCGTAGAAATGTAACAAGTAGATATCCAGCTTCCACCAGGTTCCACAGAGGACAGCAGCACGCTCACGTCATCTAGCTAGACCTGTCCTATCCCTGTTCATGCTTACAGCCACACCAGCGGCCCAGCAGATGATGCGTGGGCACCATATTCACTCATTAGCTTTCATTTAAGCAGTTTTTCTAGAAGTTAATAGAGAAAATTGAGAACGTACTATCTTTTTTTAACACATTTCCTTGCCGTTTAGATGATTTATCTTTTGCTGCAAAGTAAATATAACTCGTACCAAAAATTCAAAATCACCCTACGTTTAGCTCTGTTTCTGTAAAATCGCCCTACGGCCCTACAAGCCATAATATGATGCTAAATTGCCCTACGGTTGGCAACACTGGTATGTGGTAAAGCGAGAGAGGCTAATAGCGCGTTTTCGCGACCGCTCTGGCCCGGTCTGGACTGGACTAGTCCCGGGCGGCCACTGTTTTCATGAGGCGGATTAGACCGGGCTGGAACGGGCGAGACTGGGCCAGGCCAGCGAGCAGGACCAGGTTGGACTAGTGTGGGGAGAACTGGCGCATGCGCACTACAGTAAGCGGGGAAGACGACCAGGAGCTTCTCGTGCTGCTGTTAAGACATGAAACACCATGATGGCCAACCATAAGACTAAAGTAATTTCACGAAAAATTACAATATTCGCAATTTGCTGAAACAACATCTTGGGAAATGAATGTACCGTCAACAACACTATAGTCGCCACTGCACTAATGTCACCAGGCGCCATATATTACGAATTTTAGCATCCCTACAGACTTGTATGTGTCACTGAAGACATATGTAGCTATAGTGTTATGTAGATAATGTAAGCTACGTACTGTGCACGTGATGTGATCTGTAGTGATGCTAAAACTCGTAATATATGCCCCCCTGCGACATTAGTGCAGTGGCGACTATAGATAGTGTTTTTAACGGTAAATTAAATTAAATTTCATCATTCATTTTTTCACAGTCATCCCTGCTACTTGACTTCCCATTGAGTAAAAAAACACGCTTTTTAAAAATGTTTGGATTTCTGCCCGGAGGACCGCCCACTCGATCCCCCAGCCAATAGGAACGACGAATGGGACGGGGCCAGTCTCGATGCATTTTCGCGAGCATCAGTCCACTCTGCACCAGTCTGGACTAGACAGGACCAGGGTGGTGAACGTCGCTAAAACGCGCTATAAGAGTGAGGTGTTAGTCCCACAGTGTGTGTGTCTGACCTAAAGAGCGAACGCGCAGTTCTCGTCCACTATAACGGTGTCAGTCCCGTACCGCCGCGGCCACGGGTACGGCGCGGGCCACAGTGGTCCATAGAAGCTAATCTCGGGCACACGGGACTCGAACCTAGGATCAGCACATCAAGGTATACCCTGGGTACGTCTCTGTAGTATTCAGCGGGAGACACTTATCGAAAACACGTCAAAATATTCCATTTACCGGCATCAAAGGGATGAATATTATGCTGAAAGGCTAATATGGCAGCAAATCATTATCGTCCCGCCTATATTTATCACTAACAATACTCTTAGTATCACTACTATGCCATAAATAAGGTATTTAAGGGTAAATCTCACCTTATTTCCCATTAAATAAGTCTATATATCTTGGGTAAACAACAAACATGGCGGCCCAGTTGGTTCCTGAACGCTGATTGGCTGTCAATGTAGCAAGGCCTCTGATTGGCCCTTGGAAATTCTGGGCTCGCCGCTAAGTTACGAGGTGCCAATTTCGCATTTTAAAACGAATAATCACTTTTTTATTCATGCAACGATATATAAAGCGAATTGTATAGCCTTATTGAAAACCCCAGTTTTTTTTCATGACTTTCCATAAAAGGTCTCCGAGTTTAAGGCCTTCGTAAAAGAAATATGACTCATCAGTTAGTAACACCGTACATTTAACCGATATTGTTGATAATTCTTTTTTTACACTAATATAGGGGGATTTTTGTGTGTTTTAATAATTTCAATATTTCCGCATCGTTTTATGTATTAATCACGCGCCTGGTGGCTGTATTTTGTTTCTTTGTCTGAGGGGGTTTTTGTTTACACTTTAACGTCTACCTTATTCTTCCTTCTAAATGAGTTGTGAGGTTATTTGTGTGTGATTAGCTGTGCCTATAGTCGCAGTGTGTTTGTGTGTATATGGGACGTATTTTTCACGTGTTTACTAAAGGAATACATCTGTCTCAGATGTTTAAGGGGTCAAATTATCGAAAAAGCAGAATTTTTTTGCTCCTTGGTTTCAACACTAAACGAGGATCTGTTACTGTATATAAGATACACACATCATATACTATTTGCTCATATTTTTTCACGAATTATACGGGCTTCGTCAAAAAGTCGATTTTTGTTGTGGTAAATTTGAGGCTTTTTAAGCCATCTTTTAAAACACGATATTTCATTAATTCTTCGTTTATTTCATAGGTTTTTTTAGGCTTATTGTGTCCTATTTATCATTATTTTACTTTATCCGTGTTGATTTCTTCATTATTTGATGTAGTTGATTATGAAGGGTAAAGTTGTAGCCTCGAGTTGGATGTCAAGATCACGATCAAGAGATCGTGATCAATGAGAACACACAGGCCAAGTTCAGTATGGGTGACCTCGAGACTGGATGGGTGAATAGTAAGAGAGGAGTAAGACAGGGCTGTGTCCTTTCTCCTCTACTTTTTGGATTATATGTTGAGGAAATGGCAGTGAGAGTGAAGCGTACAGGTCTGGGTGTGAAAATTGGAGATGAAGTGTTGAGTGTACTGATGTATGCAGATGATGTGGTGATCCTTAGTGAAAACCACAATGAGCTACAAGAGATGCTGAATGCTGTGACTGAGTATGGAAGGGACTTCAACGTTAGGCTCAGTAAGGAGAAGAGTCAAGTGTTGGTGGTGAATGGGGATGACTCTGATGATGACAGGATTTGGATGGTGGGTGGGAATGAAATAAAGAGAACGAAAGAGTACAAGTATCTGGGTATTTGGTTGGATGATAAAGGCTGTGTGAAAACTAAACATGAGAGGATAGCTAGAGCCAACCAGTGGGTTGGAAGGCTAGGCAGTGTGGCAAGATGTCGGGCCAACAAGTATGAAGTGGTGAGAGGACTATGGAAGGGTGTGGCAGTCCCTAGCATTATGTATGGCCTGGAGGTGTGGTCTAGGAAGGAGTTGGACAGATTGGAAGTAACACAGAACAAAGCAGGCAGAATAGCATTAGGAGCCAATAGGTATGTGGCAGTGGAAGCGATTAGAGGAGACATGGGATGGAGCACGTTCAGAGAGAGGATAGCAAAGGCAGGACTGAGGTACAGAGCTAGACTGCAACGAATGGATGACAGCAAATGGGCAAGCAAGGTTTGGGACTGGAATATGTATGGGAAGTGGATGAAAGACTCAGTAAAAGTGGAAAGATGGACAGGTGAACTGGGAATGTTTGTGACAGGAGTGATGAGACATGGGAGTATGGCTGTATGCAAAAAGAAAATAAATAGGAGAGTGGAAGAGAAAGGGAAAGAAGAATGGCTGAGGGGAATGAGTGAGAAATCAACACTGGAATGGTACAGGAGAAAGGACCAGCCACGGTATGAAAGGTTCTATGATGGTGGCTATGGAGGGGACCTACTCTTCAGAGCCAGGACAAAGTCGCTGGAGGTAAATAGTCGTATGTACAGATGGAAGAATGATGGCAGCAAGGTGTGTGAGATGTGTGTGACAGGAGTGGATGAAACCGTGGAGCACTTGATGCTGGAATGTGAACGGTATGAGTATGCTAGAACACAGATGTTGGAGGTAGTGGTAGGAGAGGTCGGAGTGGAAGAATGGCGAGAGATGAGAGACAGGAGAGTGGAGATGGAGTACCTGCTGGGGTTGTGTGCTGAGTGGAGGAGTGACAGTCGTGTGATTGAGAGTGTAAAAGAATTCTTGGAGAACTCTTGGAGAGCACGTAGGAGAGAACATGAGAGGCAGGGGGCCCCTCAGTGATGGGGGACCCCGTATGAATGTGATGCAGAGAGAGGAAGGAGGGGAAAAAGAAATCCCTAGTTTTGCTTCCCCCTTTTGCTTCTCTCCCAACAGATTACGTGTGTGGGAGAACGCCGGACCAAAGGCTTCACTGACAGCATCTGCTGGGTGACTCCCAAATCAAGATCAAGATCAAGATCAAGTCATACAAGTCCTCTTGATGACGTCACACGGCAGCCATATTGGCTATTTATCCTTATTCTTATATTTATACCTCAATTTACGCCTCCCCGTGCAATATTCAAGGCAATTTAAGGGGTAAGAGAGGGTGTGGGGCTGTATTGGATGATATTACCCATTGACAAAGACAATATATGCACGATTTATAGGTAAAAACTGGGTATATCTGGCTTCACTTATCTTATTTTCTTATGCTTTTTACTTCAATTTACGGGTTCCCGTGCAATATTCAAGGCTATGTAAGGGGTAAGAAAGTGTGTGGGGCTGTATTGCATGATATTACACCCAAGCAGAGGCAATTTATGCACGCTAAATGGGTAAAAATGGGGTATTTCTGGCTTCAAAACTTTCCGCTATTATAAAAACAAGCCTTTTATTTATAAAGCAGAAGAGGAAGATTGATTGGTCACAATTGGAGGATTGATTGATTGGTCACAATTCTTGAGAATTATCAACAAAACAAGTTCAACAACTATACGTCTACTCACCACCAGCCTCTGCCAGTCCATCGACGTGGAATATAAACCTCAGTTTGCTGTTAATGTCATCCCGTAAAAGATCGATTTTTTCAGTATCAATGCCGTCGATGTCTTCAGTGTCAATGCCGTCAATCTCTTCAGTGTCAATGCCGTCAATCTCTTCAGTGTCAATGCCGTCGATGTCTTCAGTGTCAATACCTTCCACATTTTCTTGTTCCTTTTCAATTTCTTCCGCTTCATCTTCACTCACCGGGTCCTCTTCAGCTGCAGCTTCCCCACAATATGTCCCACTCTGGCCACGGTGTAACTGGCTGTCCAGGTCACCAATGCCCTGTAAGGGGTTGCTCTGTCTTGTAGTATCCTTGCTCTGTTCACTGGTGACGCCGGACAGGCAGCGAGAACACTCCTCGGAGAGAGAGTGAACACATACTATTTCAGGCTCGAAAATATCCTCACTTGCTCTTTCGTGTGAGGCCTCTTTCCCTCCTGGAGAATCCAACATCATCCTGGATATCACTTAGCCAAACGATTGATGAAATAAACATTGGATTGTTGGTGTTGTTTAGGGCTGCTAGAATCCCTTGGGAGAACACTATATGAGCCCTGGTGATGTCATATGATGCTATCACAGGCGCGGCAGTTGATCTGTCTTCTTCAGGAAGGCACAGGTGAGGCAGATGACAGTTGTTGTTGTTGTTTTCTATTGTGCTCCCTTTTTTGGGGGGGAGCACACGGGCTAACAAAGAGCCCGTAGGGGGGTGACTGCTTTCATGGCCTAGTATTTATGGAGGGGGGTGACTGTTACACAGATCTGCGAGCATTTGGGTGGAGGCAGAGGCTATTGTTAGTGCCGCTGCTTCGTTATCTGTGTCCGGGATCCAGGCCACACGGAGGCGGAGGGGCTGGGTCATTGGGCATCGGAGGATGTAGTGGTGGAGGGGATCATCCTCGGTTTCGAAGCAGTACGGGCAGGGTTGTACAAAACAGTGTGTTGCCGTGAGGAGTGGACGCCAGCCGCCGCCAGCAGGGTGGGCAGGTCAAAGGGGGTGACGTTCAGGGCGAGGAGTTGAGAGTGTAGCACTACACTGTGGGAGTGGAAGCGTGGACACTGCAGCAGGAAATCTTCAATAGTTTCCGGGACGTTCCTGCAGAAGGGGCAGAAAGGGTCAGGGCACTCAGGGGACAGACGCAGGCGGTGTAGGTGAACTGTGAGTGTTGTGTGGCCCTTCTTCTTCTTCTTGTGACCTTTGTATCAAGTATCGCTTCATAGGTCCTCTTAAACTTCGTCTCCTTCGTTAAAAAAAACTTGTAAACTTTCCCTTGTTTAATTCCCAGGCGTAGAACATGGGATTGTGCATGAAGCTAAAATAAGACCTCCATTGAGCGTTCGGCTGCCATCAGCCATCTTAGTTTGATCTTGATTTTGGTACTGTCTTTAATACAACCATTCATTTAGTACACCACATATCATAGCCTTCGTATGTACACTGTCAGTATTCACTTCAAAGATAAATTGCTGAAAATTGCGTCTTACTACACATCTACTGCTCTTTTTTAATGGTTTGTATTGATTATGATTTCGGCTCCTACCAAGATAGAATATACATTATTATTTTTCATTACAGCCATATAAGATTCGTGGGGAGAGTCCATAGATAAAGAATTGCTATAGCAGACTTGAGATAGAAGATTTATAGAGGATGAGCTACAGCAGAGCCAAGGATATTAGAAAGATTTATCTCTCTCTCTGTCTATCTATTCACTTTTTTTTTTTTTTTCTATCTATCCTTCCATTTCTCTTCCTTCTCCTTCTCTTCCTTCCCTTTCTCCGTTACCTCTTTAATATCTTCGAGCAGAGCCATGGTACAGGAATAGTTAAGTTAGCGTCACATTGTTAGAGAAAACGTTGTGCTCGGAGTCCCGCCACAGCACGCCATGTTTGTTGTCATGCGAATGCACCTTTGTTGACTGTGTTATTAGTGGTGGTCGTATTACAGTGGTTCCCAGGGGTAAGAAGACATTAAGTGTACCTTTGGATGTATGTCAAGAAACTGTTTAAAGGCTGGAGTGTAATTTGAGTCGCAAAGAAGACCCTGATTGGTAGTTATTGTGACACACGATTGTCTTATTTCATTCACCCGTCAATATTGTGTGCAAGTGTTTTCTGGTGAAATAATAATGTTCCCTCTCTTATGTATCAAGTGTTGAGTAATAGATTGATGCCGTATGAGGAATACTGTGTTGCGGTCACAGTCAAAGTGTTGGTATTCGTGTGTTCCGGTGGATTCTTAACCAAGTGTCAGAAATGCTGTGGAAACATTGAAGATGGTGAATGTTTTGTGCAGTGACAGTGTAATATCACGTCTATGTTGGTAGGCGTGTGGTGAGTGTGTTGTGGGAGCACTGAGGAGTCAGGGCGGTGCTCGGCGCGGGTGTGGGGGGCCCCGGACTGCAGCTGTTGTGGACTCACTACACCACACATGTAAGTTGTGAACTTGTGAGTCTGTGTGCTCGGTGCCTGGAACTCTCGCCGCCGTCGCCGAGTGCTCTCATTTTTGTTTTACGTCGGCGAGTGTTCCTATTTTCAGAGACAGTTCCAGTTCTTGATATTGAGGTAAAAATGGACGAGGACTGCGCGGTCATTTTCTGAGACACTGACTGTGTTTTCCTGGCCAAAAAATGGAAAATTTCTAGTGTTTGCCCATACTCTCCCACTTCCCCCAAACATGTTTGGGGACCTGTGGGAATGCAGGGTTTTCGAGTGGGGAACAAATTATGCGTCAGAAACACGTAAATTAAGAGTTGTGTAGGGGGGTAAAATTCCCTAGATCTAGGGTAATTTCCTTATATATATAGAAATTTGCCTAACCAAAATTAACCTAACCTAGCGGGGGGCTTGATCCACTGATAACCTAACCAAAAGGCCATGTCACACGAGCAATATTCTCCGGCATCTTTTGGTATCTTGCTACCAAAAGATGCCCGTACTGGTGGCAAAAGGTGCGCGACTTGTCACACGGCGTTTCGGCTACGAGCATCTTCCTACCGGCATCTTCCTAGACCCGCGCCCAAAACAAAACACTATGGATCGTGCAACAAGACTTAGTATATATATATATGTCTTAATAGATATATATGTCATATATATATATATATATATATATATATATATATATATATATAATAATGTATATTGGACGTAGGTGTTATGAGGAGAGCCCTACCATCACAACGCCTTCCCAGCAGAAACCAAGACTCTTTTGGCTGCCAAGCTGAGTCAAAGCTGGACCAAGAACATTCAATGTTCTACCTAGAAGGAATGAGAGGCATCAGTGGTGCAGGTGATCAAATTCAAAGGCCGCTCTAGACAGGTTCCTCAGAACCTTGCCAGATGAGCCCCCAGTGCCTGGCTACACTGCCCGCTGTCGAGCCCCCAACTCAATCGTAGATCAAGTGGACCTTCTACACAGGGACACCAAGACTACAAGCAGCGGTGACCACCACGACTGTGAGGCATGACCCTCTAAAACTTGAACAAGTAAACAAGTAAACAGATATATATATATATATATATATATATATATATATATAATATATATATATATATATATATATACAATATAGATAAACAAAATGGTATTTTTTCCTCTTTTTTGCCTTTATTTTCCCCCTTTCGAAGCCAAACCTTCCCTCAAACAGGGAAATTATCCTGCATCTGGCCCCACAGGCTCCAAAATGTAAACAGGGATGCCGGTACTGGTGGCAAAAGAACGAACATGCGCGACTCCGCGTTTGCTACCAAAAGATGCCGGTATCAGGCGTCAAAGATGATGCCTGATACGCGTTTGCTACCAAAAGATGCCGGAAAAAGTGTCCGTGTGACATGACCAAACCTAACCAAATATAACCTAAGCTAACCTAACCAAATATAACCTAACCTAACTTAATCAAATCTAACGTAACCTAACCAAATATAACCTAACCTACCCAAATATAACCTACCCTAACCTAACCAAATATAACCTAACCTCCTAGCGGGGGGTTGGGGGGGGTTCTCGACACTTTGGTCATCATTCTGTGAGGATCGGCAGGTTCAAACGCCTCTGGACTCAGAAGAAATCCAATGAATTTTCCCTAGATCTAGGGAATTATTTCAACACCCCTAACTCAAAAACTATGTGGTTGCGATGCATATTTTGTACCCCAGCCAAATATCCCGCATTCCCCCAGGTCCCCAAGCTTGTTTTGAAGGCGAGGGGGAGTATGGGCAAACGCTAGAATAATACCCCCAAAATTGGGTAAATTTCTAGTGTTTGCCCATACTCTCCCCTTTTCCCCCAAACAAGAGAAGTACATACACACACACACACACACACAAGCCTACCCCAGCCATCACACCTACCGTTACCCCGCCCCATACATACACACACACACACACACACACACACACACACACACACACACACACACACACACACACACACACAAGCCCACCCCAGCCATCACACCTACCATTACCCCGCCCCATACATACACACACACACACAAGCTAGCCCCGCCCCATAAACCTGTAGGGGGGTGCACCGCCCCCCTAGTAGCCCTCCCAAGTGGGGGGCCACCCAGTGTAGCATAAAGCTTTGGGCCCCTAAGGAGCCTCGCAGTGACGTCATCACTTAGGCTCCGCCCACGTAAATATATTTAAAAAAAAACACTTTTCTTCCTGGTTCAATCTTGAATCTGATTACAGTTTTAGAATCGGCATTTCATATCATGAATTTTGATTTATCTACCTTGATTTTTCATACGATATTTAAAAGTCGATAAAAATTAGAAGAAATATGGCGCTGGTGGTGCCCCCTATATAATCTGCTTATTTTTATTATTCTCCCGCCAATTCCAGGTTTATGAGGCTTTTCTTGTTCGTCTGATTTATATCTAGCATTTCCATATAGATAATGTACTTAATGAAGCGTGGCAATAGGCTATTTACATGAAGGCATCAAGTCGTGTTCTGTCACACTCAACACTATTTCTCCGCAATTTTTTTTTTTTTTTTAATTCTTGGGTGGGAGGCAATAATTGTGTTAGATAATTAAACCAATATGTTTTTAATATTTTTTAGATATGTTATCATGCTTGTTTCACAGTCCTAAGTTCGGGTCTGGCATAACTCTTATGTATTTTTTTATTCTATTTTTTTTCTTTTTTCCATCTATCCCCTAAGCTTAGATGTATTAGGTTTTATGTTTCTTGATTTATTGGAAGGTTTGTTCATTGATTTAAGCCGCTATTTACGCTGTCATGCTGTCTGGGTAGCGGAAAGTACTCTCGGTGTTCACCCTGTGACGTCATCACTTGCCCCCAATAATCTAACCTAACCTCCGCTTCATCAAATCTAACCTAACTTCCTTCCGGGGAGGGTTCTGCCCCCCTTGTTCCCCCAATAATCTAACCTAATCTCTTAACAGCTCCCCTAGACCTCCCCCCTCGGTAACCTAACAAAATTTTACCTACCCTTTTAGCGGGAGGGGGGGGTCTCGACACTCCGGTCATCATGCTGTTTGTGAGGATAGTCAGGTTCACACGTCTTTGGACTCAGAAGAAATCCAATCCATTCAAACCCAATCCTACATAGGATCTAGAGAATTTTTACAACACCCCTAACTCAAAAACTATGTGATTGCAACGCATGTTTTGTACCCCAGACAAATATCCCGCATTCCCCCAGGTCCCCACACTTGTTTTGGGGGAGAGGGGAGAGTATGGGCAAACACTAGAATAATACCAAAAATTGTGCTTTTTCAGATGGAGAGATTTTTATTTTGCGGAAACCTGTTTAATTTGTTTTTTCTTTTGCATCACCAAAACCTAGGGTCACCGTTTCCATTGATAACAATATATCTCAATCAGAATAAACAGGGCAATAGACATGGGTCAGATTAAGGTTGGTGTAGGTTAGATTCAAGTCAAGTTTTGTTAGGCTACTTAGGTTAGGTTAGCGAGTCTGATGGTGTGTGGCCTTAGCTGGCTGCCAGCCGGCTAGCGCCACACACACACTCCTCATTGCATAGGAAATAGGCACTTTTCTACTTGTTTCTGGTAAAAATAGATATTAAATTATTTGTTTCTGGAAATGAATAGCATCCCCACTACATGCTGAAACAGATATTTTATAGAAAATATGAGTATTAAGGCCAGCAGAGAGAGCCCAATTATTACCTTGTTCACTTCCAGATACCAAAAATAAGTCACCTATTTTCATATGGTAGTAATGGCTAAACCAGGTTTAGGTAATTTTTTAATAGTTTAGGTGATTTAGGACAGGTTACCCTACCGCCTCCTTACCGTGTCACCTCCGTGGTGCAGTGGCTAGCATGCCTGGCTATGAATCTGCGGGCCCTGGTTCGAATCCGGGCCAGGGCAAGTCGGTGACCAGCCAACCCAGCTGTTCTTCCTTCCTTTTGGGGTTGATAAATGGGTACCTGGGGTAACCTGGGGAAAGTAACTGTGGTAACCCGGGTGACACACTAGCCCTGTGTCCCGGGGTAACGGGTCCTCACCGCCGTGCAGGCTCTAAGGGCTAATGCCATGGAGATGAGCAACGAATGCCACGCGCAGCATTGCGTATGCTCCCATCTTTACCTTTTTTCCCTATCACGCAAGTTAAATTTTTGTTTCTGCTATCGTTATCTTTAAGATAAAACCATAAATTTTGATGGATTTTGGTTTGTCTTGTTAATTTGATACCTTATTGCTTGTAGCAAAATTGCTTCCTTTTTTTGGTATAGGGATTTTGGAATCAATTTTACAGAAAATAATTTCAGATTATTAAAATAAATATATAAATATAGGCATATGAAAATATGAAAATGTAAAAAGTATATAATTTATATATTAAAGATATATAAGAATCATAAGAGAAGAAAAGGAAGAAAACAGTTATTATAAAATTATATCAGTAAAATTGTCATTTTCTCCTGTTGATTATTTTTTCTTCAGCAGTGTAGGCAACATGGATACCAGTAGGACTCTGGGCATGACCTCGGCCATCAGCCTGGCCAAGCCCAAGGCCTCTGACCTGGAGCACACCAAGGAGCTGTCCGAGTACCTCAAAGAGTATGGCATGTTTGAGAAAGATGCTGAACTCAATCACAGGTTAGTGTCCATTATTGAATGACCAGTATCACCTATAAAGGATCACAATCTCATATGTACAGCAAGATATAGTAAACCCTTGGTAAGTCAGACTAATTATGGGCAAGGTGGAAATGACTGTTGAAAATCTGACTTGCCAATGGCCACCCTCACATGATAGGATAATCCACACACAGGATACCCACAAGAAACTGAAGCTACCACTGTGGCCTGCCACCAGGGTAAATCACAGGGCAAGTGATGTGGTTATTAAGCTTAGGCATAATATTTGCCTGTATGCCTCCGGGTGGTATTAAAATTATTATCATTATTATAGAGGTATATAGCTATTATCAATTATTTGCTTTAGTACTTAAGTTCATTCCCTCGTCTATATATTATGGGGTTTTTTCTTGTTTGACTTCGGGTGAGAATAAAATTATTATTATTACCTATTATTATTACAGTAAAACCTTTCATATTCGGACTAATTGGGCCAAGGAGTGGTCCGAGTAATGCAAGAATCCGAATAATGGGGGGATATGTAAAAAAAAAAAAAATAAAAAATTAGGTGTATATAATATAGCTAGGAAATTTCGACCCCTAAAAAAAAAAAAAAAAGAGGTGGTCCGAATAATGTCAAAATCCGAATAATGAGGGTCCGAATACGATAGGTTTTACTGTATTATAATTCAGCTTATGCAATGAGTGTCTTGGTTGGCTCAAGGTGCATGGCTTATTTAAGATCTGAGTTTGTGAGGCTCCACCATGGTCAAGATGTGACTTAGCAAGGGCTTGCTGTACATGTGTTTGTTATTGCAAAAGTATGACGTGACAGCTTGACTGTATTTCACTGCCTATTATGTCCACTACTTCATGCCCTGACACTAAACTTTGAAATTTATCTGCAGGTTTGAGGTTCTTGGAAAGCTGAATACATTAGTAAGAAATTGGATTCGAGACGTTAGCATAAATGTCAAGAACATGCCACCACAGGTAAGTGTTCATTTGTTGAAGAGACATGGGTTGAGGAACTTTGATTTATAGGATATCTATTGCATGAACATTGAAGAGCTATAATGTAAACCAAAGCTGATTCCCTTTTTCATTCCAAAGTGAAATTTTAGCCTCCTTATGTGGCTTTTTTTTTTTTTTTTTAATGTGAACAGGGTAGTCATTGAATTTTGTTATGGAGAATTCTGTTTAGGTTTACAAACATTTCTTATTTAGATTGCTGACACTGTTGGGGGCAAGATCTGCACCTTTGGTTCCTACCGTCTGGGCGTGGCTGGCAAAGGTGCTGACATTGACGCCTTATGCGTGGCTCCAAGACACATTGAGCGCACAGACTACTTCTCCAGCTTCTATGAACTCCTCAAAGAACAGTCGGAAGTGACAGAAATGAGGGTGAGTCTTGTGGCTACAGCTATGAAATCAGTGCTGTTGCTCTTATTTATATACATTTTGTCACTGTCATGAAATTAATATAACATGACAGTTAAATATTAGGTATGTGAGATAAATCTTCCTCTATACATCAACATATTGTCCCCTTGTCTATGTGATTTAGGGGAAATTAGTATTAAATGGCCTCGTGAGTTAGGAAACATTTATCTGCATTCATACGCAATTATTCAAGCCTTTTACATTTACTAATGAATATGTTTACAAAAGTAGATGCTCATTTTCTGTAAAATTCATATTGATTATCACAAACTCTATGGTTAAGAGGCATTCTCTTAAGTCTAGTTGGTAAAGGGAAACCCATTTGTTTTATATTCAGCAAGTCTCATCCAGTTTAGTCTTATCATGCATCTATTCTTTGTTGCCTTTTGGTGGTAGGTAACACAAGGACAGTAAGGTGGTAGATGACACAAGGACAATAAGGTTTTAGGGGAAGGGTCATATTGTGTGAAAAGAGAAATACATATATAGAACATCAGAAAATAAGTAAGTTACAAGAGGCCGTGAGACCTACATGAGGTAGTTCCTGTAAATGATGTTTATAGTAATTTTATTCTTTATCTTTTCAGTCTGTGGAGGAAGCCTATGTGCCCGTCATCAAAATGAAGTATGAGGGCATTGAGATTGATCTGTTGTTTGCCCGGCTAGCCCTTAAGGAGGTGCCGGATTCTGTGGATCTCAAGGACGATGCAATTCTCAAGAACCTGGACGAAAAATGTGTGCGCAGTCTTAACGGGTGTCGAGTAACTGATGAAATCCTTCGCCAGGTTCCCAACAGAGAAAGTTTTCGTTTGGCTCTCCGGGCCATTAAGCTATGGGCAAAACGTAAGTCTTTGGAACAACTCGGATCTCATAAAGATCCGCCACCCCAGCTATTTTTGGGGTTACCTAACGGGCTGCGGCCCCCCAGAACCCCCTGCTAGTTCAGTAACAACCTGGACATTGGTTACGTAACCGAACCTAACTGGGTTATCAAACCACTCTCACCCACATGAAGATCGGCCACCCCAAATATAGCTGGGGTGGCGGATCTTCATGAGATCCAAAAATTAAAATCATGAATGATACAATTAGAATATTAGATGTAGAAGTAATTATTGGCAATTTTATTTATCTTTTATTTATTTATTTTCTTCATGTGTTTCAGGTCATGGTGTGTATAGCAATGTTCTGGGTTACCTGGGAGGTGTGTCGTGGGCCATGCTGGTGGCTCGGACCTGTCAGCTCTACCCTAACGCTACAGCCTCCACGTTGGTTGAAAAGTTTTTCCTCGTCTTCTCAAAGTGGACTTGGCCGGCACCCGTCTACCTGAAGCAGCCGTACGATGCAAAACTCGGGTTTAAGGTTAGTGGCTTGTTAGTGGTTAATTAAGGTTAAGTTCAGTTAAGTTAATGGTTAAGGTTAGTTTTTGAGAGAGGGAAATATGAAGCAGGATGCATGTAGAAAAAATTATTCCCTGTAATCTTCCTTTTTCTCGTTAATGTGATGTAGCATTTAGAAGGAAGCTGGATGTCATAATGGGACTTGAATATGTATACTGCCTTTAAATAATAACTTGAATAATGTCTTACTGCCTTTCCTCAGTTTTCTCCATCAAGTTCTTGGTTTTTGTTTATGAGCTTCCTAGATGAAAGAGCAATTCAATATCTTTATGTATTTTTATTCCGTATGACATTATATAATAAAAAATTTGGTTATCTCACCCCCAGTCCTGCAGCTTTCCTTTCTTCAGCTAGATTTTTGCCTTGCAGGTTTGGGATCCACGCGTCAATGTTCAAGACAGGTTTCATTTAATGCCAATCATCACTCCGGCATACCCCCAACAAAACTCCACCTTCAACACCTCACAGTCCACCCGGGCGGTGATGGTGGAGGAGTTCAAGTCAGGCCTACAATCACGGAGGACATCATGCTGGCCAAGGCTAACTGGGACAAACTCTTTCAACCCCCAAATTTTTTCATGAAATACAGGTATGTACTGCTTTTTGAAATACTGCAAAGGATAAAGTATTCTAGCTTGAAGTATTGATTCACTTGTTTTTGAGAAAGGCACTTTTATGAAACAGCAATTATTTTGTATTTGTATGGACTGTTACAGCATTTGTCGCTCTGTTTCAGACACTACTTGGTGGTGCTTGCTGTGGCCCGCACACCAGAAGACCACCTGGAGTGGTATGGTCTGGTTGAGTCAAAAATCCGACACTTGATCTCCAGCCTGGAGCACAACACTGCGATCAAGACAGTGCACATCAACCCTGCAACCTTTAGCTGTCGGGTGGAAGAATACCTGGGAAAACCCCATTCTTCTTGGTTCTTAGGAGTAGATTTTAACAAATCAGAAAATGTGAACATTGACTTAACCAATGATATCAATATATTTGTTGAAGTAGGTAAGTATTTTATAGTTCCTAGTATCAGCAGTTGCATGCAGTTGTTTGTGAAACGTTGAAATATTTACATTACAGGATTACTGTGGTTTTGAAGAAAATTCTGTAAGGATAATATTGTAGTGTAGTGTGCCAACCTGTGATTGAAAGTTATGAAGAATCTGATATGAAGTGAATAATGCTTCAGTCTGATATGTCTCAATAATTATATATGAAAATGCCTTGGGAATGATAGATTTCTTGGATGCTCTGAACATGGAAGTTGATTAATGATACAAGGATAAGAATTGGTTGAGTGAATTAAGGATTGATAAGGAATTTGTTAAGATTGACATGCCTTGACTGAGGGAAAGAAATAGTTACCAATGGCTGAATGGGAAAATCAGTGAGGTAAATTTTGTTATGAAAATAATAAAAAAAAGTTCATTAAAACACACAAGTGAGCCAATTCTAATACAATGCTGAAACAGATTGTATAGTAGTATTTATTTGTACGTAAAATAACTGATGGAATAAATAAATAAATAAAGGAGTGATGTCCTGATACCTTTGCTTTATTTACAGTGTACAAACAGAGCACCTACAACAAGGCTTACAAGGACGGCATGGAAGTCAACTGCAAGTATGTCAAAAGAAAACAGCTAACAAACTACCTCTCTGTGGAAGACCTAGAGAAATTCAAGCCCAAAACAGAGAACCTGCCGCGTCACATCGGACAGAAACGAAAGTCAGACCCAGACCCCATCCTGCTAGACTCCCCCGGCAGAGACAGTCCAGAGCCCACCAAGAAAGCCAAAATTGACTCTGATCTACCACAGGTAACTAATATTGGTTGTAGTTTTGTTGTGTTAGTTTTCAAATATAAGTTGAGTTGAAGTGCAGATCCTCCCTTTTCCTCCAATTATATGTATTCTTCCTTCAGCCTTTTCCTCCAATTATATGTATTCCTCCTTCAGCCTTTTCCTCCCATTATATGTATTCTTCCTGCAGCCTTTTCCTCCGATTATATGTATTCTCTCAGCCTTTTCCTCCATTATATGTATTCTTTCTTCAGCCTTTTCCTCCAATTATATGTATTCCTCCTTCAGCCTTTTCCTCCCATTATATGTATTCTTCCTTCAGCCTTTTCCTCCAATTATATGTATTCTTCCTTCAGCCTTTTCCTCCAATTATATGTATTCTTCCTTCAGCCTTTGCCTCCAATTATATGTATTCTTCCTTCAGCCTTTTCCTCCAATTATATGTATTCTTCCTTCATAGCCTTGCCTTTCCTCCAATTATATGTATTCTTCCTTCAGCCTTTTCCTCCAATTATATGTATTCTTCCTTCAGCCTTTTCCTCCAATTATATGTATTCCTCCTGCAGCCTTTTCCTCCCATTATATGTATTCTTCCTGCAGCCTTTTCCTCCGATTATATGTATTCTTCCTGCAGCCTTTTCCTCCCATTATATGTATTCTTCCTTCAGCCTTTTCCTCCAATTATATGTATTCTTCCTTCAGCCTTTTCCTCCAATTATATGTATTCTTCCTGCAGCCTTTTCCTCCGATTATATGTATTCCTCCTGCAGCCTTTTCCTCCCATTATATGTATTCTTCCTGCAGCCTTTTCCTCCGATTATATGTATTCTTCCTGCAGCCTTTTCCTCCGATTATATGTATTCTTCCTTAAGCCTTTTCCTCCGATTATATGTATTCTTCCTTCAGCCTTTTCCTCCAATTATATGTATTCTTCCTTCAGCCTTTTCCTCCCATTATATGTATTCTTCCTTCAGCCTTTTCCTCCAATTATATGTATTCTTCCTTCAGCCTTTTCCTCCAATTATATGTATTCTTCCTTCAGCCTTTTCCTCCAATTATATGTATTCTTCCTTCAGCCTTTTCCTCCAATTATATGTATTCTTCCTTCAGCCTTTTCCTCCAATTATATGTATTCTTCCTTCAGCCTTTTCCTCCAATTATATGTATTCTTCCTTCAGCCTTTTCCTCCAATTATATGTATTCTTCCTTCAGCTTTTCCTCCATTATATGTATTCTTCCTTCAGCCTTTTCCTCCAATTATATGTATTCTTCCTTCAGTCTTTTCCTCCCATTATATGTATTCTTCCTTCAGCCTTTTCCTCCAATTATATGTATTCTTCCTTCAGTCTTTTCCTCCCATTATATGTATTCTTCCTTCAGCCTTTTCCTCCAATTATATGTATTCTTCCTTCAGTCTTTTCCTCCCATTATATGTATTCTTCCTTCAGCCTTTTCCTCCCATTATATGCCTTCAGCCTTTTCCTCCCATTATATGCCTTCAGCCTTTTCCTCCCATTATATTTAGAATATTTTCTATTATACGTATTTTTACAATTTAGAGAATTTGCCATAAACTTTTGACATGCTATATAGAAGTATTTTCATGATTTAATGTATTTTAGTGGTTGTGACCTGCAGTGCATATTGTTAGCCTGCCTGCTATTGTCATTTACGGGTCTAAGTGCACAGATGTGAATTTTTTTGTAGCAACCAACAGGGAACTTGCAAAGGGAACAGTGTGTTAAAATATAAGTTAAGTAAAAAGTTTAGAATATCTGGTTTCATTAAAAATTCTCTCCCTTGGAACAACTATTGATTTTAAGTAATTAGAGCCATAAAATTATCATTTACCTGCCTAGAATCTAATGCAGCATAACAAGTAGAGTTGCCCATTGCTCACAGGATTGATGATTCAATTAGTGTCATCAGTGGAGTCCATTTCTGTTCTTTAGTGTTGTGAGTGAGATATAGTGATTCTTCTTCTTTCTGTTTGATGTCAGTTTTTCCCATAGTATTTTATGAGGTTAGACGGCCGATGATACGCTTCCAACACTTCCAAGTGATTGATGATGATTATGAAATTCCTGTTGCAGGCAAATTTGAATGGTGACGACTCCAACACTTCCATAGATGAGGCATACTCCAATTCATCATTACCAGACAATTCTTCATTACCGGACAATTCATCATTACCAGGGCTAGCTCCAGAAATAAATGCAAACCAGGTAAGACTTCAATTTTCTTTTCCATGTGGCTAGTGCGGCCATGTCACCATTTTGTATGTACTTGGAGGGTGAAGGACAGGATAGGTGAAGTGTTTGAATTTGCAGCCCATATGGTAGGTAGTATGTTGATATATTTGTGGAATACTGTGGTCTGAATCTCCCTATTTCAAGAAAAGCCGCTAACTCACAGGGCACGGCAGTAGGGTGAGGTAGGAGGGATTAGAGGCAGAGTATTAGGTCCGTACCAAGAGTCATGATGAAGGTCGAGCGACGACCTTCGTCGACTGAGGAAGGGTACCATAAAAGGGATATTTTTCAGAACGAAGAGCAGTGACGAAGGTCGGCACGAAGACACGGGGGTACCCGTGTCTTCGTGCCGACCTTCGACCGTCGTCGCTGCTCTTCGTTCCGAAAAATATCCCTTTTATGGTACCCTTCCTCAGTCGACGAAGGTCGTCGCTCGACCTTCATCATGACTCTTGGTACGGGCCTTAGTATTTTTCACCAAACTACTCAAGTTAACAATTTTCTTATCCTTATGGCACAGTAATTCTTCTTAGGTCTGTAGACAGATTCTTTTATCATTACCTCCGAAATTTTTTTTTTCTTTTTTGCTTTACAATTTGGTGTATTTTTTTTAGTTCATGATTGGAAGATATAAAATAGATATAAAATAAAGCCTTAATATACATTTCATATTTCTTTTCTAGAAACTTTATGGTGTACATTTGATATTTTTTATTAAGATTAGCACATTGCAGCAGCCCAGTTTATGCAACACTAATCTTGAGTTTTGAGACATGGAACAACAGAGTAATTACAGGAACTACCTCATATAGGTCTGGCGGCCTCTTGTAGCTTCTATTTTGTCTTCTAGCCTCTATTTTATTATGTTCTTATGTTAATTACAAGGGATCTCTGTGAATTAGAACCTTGATCAAGTAACGAGGTCATGGTGTTATTTTCTTGCAGTGACCCCAGTAGTCAGTAGTTTCTTGTAGCTGTAAGGGAGATCATTGACAAGAGCTGCCTTCCAAATGTCATGAATTTTCTTGCCTTTCAGCAATCATTGCCATTATCTAGCTGAGGGTAGCAGAAATTGACAGCATCTGTAAGTTGAGATTTCATTATTCAGCTTGTTTCAGGACGCTTGGCAATGCTGCATGATTTATTATTACTGTGGAAGACTTTTAAGGAGTGTCGTAGCCTGGGATTTTTTATTAGAGGCAAAACAGTTTAAGCCCTTCACGCCCAGATCTTTGCTTTGCTAAATGTAATCGTCTGTTCTTAGCCATAAAATCACGAAAAGTAACTCTAAATACCAAATTAGCTACTGGACAAGGATACTAAACAGGTCATATCTGTAAAATATTGCTTATATTCATTAAAACTGTCTTATGATACCCAAATTACAATGGAAATTACGTTCTGGGCCTCAAGGGGTTAATGGGAGGAAAACAACAATTTCCAACATATAAGATCAGAATGGCTGAGATTTTTTTGATCCAATGATGAAAGGTGTAAAATTTTTCAGTCATGCGCCCTTTTTTTTTTTTTTTTTTTCTATTGGATTTTTGTATGAGATATTACAGTCTGAGGGAAGGGTATGCTCTCCCTTCGCCTCCCTGTAGCTACGCCACTCCTGTCAAGTCATGATGATGCATGATAGAGTGCCATTAAAAAATTTCTTTACATCAAAACATATTAAGGAGCTTGGTTGTCTTGCTGTCAGTGTCGTGTATGGAAATATTCTTTTGTTATTGCTCTTTTATTGTGTGACAAATTCCTAGTGATTGAGAAACACCTGCAACTGACTGCCATGTTTTATTATACATATTATTATAACTTGTTGATTTGCTTTGTTGCAAGTTTATGAATTAACCTTAACCCCTTCACGCCCAGATCTTTCCTTTGCTATATAAAATCAACTGTTGTTAGCCAAATAACTACGCAAACTAACTTAATATACCAAATTAGCTAGTGGAAAAAGGATACTAAACAGATCATATCTATAAAACCTTGCTTATATTAATTAAAATCGTCTTATGGTACCCAAATTACAATGGAAATTACGTTCTGGGTCTGAAGGGGTTAAAAGCTTGTTGCATTACAATGGAAGTAGCATGGCATTGGTGTGGTTTGCATGCCTTTTAGACTTGTTTGTTAGACGAGTTTCATTGGACTCGCTGCATACTTTTTACATGGATTTTTCTTGTGGCCGTTCACCCTATCGGGATGTGAGTTCAAGCCTGGGCTGTCATAGTCAAAGATGCTAATGCTGTAAATAATGTATAATGTGAGTGAATTATTTTTAGCCCTTGGAAGTGAAACTAATTTAAGTTCTGATTATAGAATGCTGACTTTTTTTCTATTTCTTTTTGCATTATGCACACATTCAGTGCAGAGGCAGATCATAAAGAGGAACATGAATTCACCTAAGTATAAGTGGTAAATACAGGAGCTCCCCTACTCAGTACTTTATTGGTTCCTGGGGTGTGTGCTTGATATTCATATACATAAGTCCAACATTATTTGTTGATACTGGGTACAGCATTGTTATAATAATTTCCGCTATACCTCAATAATACTCAATATTACATTTTACCAGCCTTTACCAGCGTTGAGTGCACTATCCTTGCCTGTCTTCACATGCTCTGTGGGTCTCCTTTACCCCTCTTTGAAGGTGTCCACACAATAACATGAAGGGGAAAATTGTGAAATAAATGAGAAATAATTACAAAACAACCAGACCTTGTGGCAATGTCAGTAGGTAAACAGTTACTGACGCTACGACGGGAACACCCACGCCGCTGATCATGCTACCTCGCAGATGCATTTTGCCAGCAGTAGACTTTTTCAATTGTTTCTTAACACTTAACTCTTTACACACCTTTGCAACAATACTTCCCCTTTCTAATTTATGAATCAATTCTAGTTTTTGTATAACATTAAGATTAACATGCTTCCTTTTCACAACCTTAGTGGGCATTTTGCTGGCGAAATTGTGAAATAAATGAGAAATAATCACAAACACAACCAGACCATGTAGTACGTCATGGGGTATGTAAACAGTGACTGGCGATACATGCTGAATTTGACAGGAACACCCACACTGCTAGCCCTGCGACCTAGCGGACACAATTTTCAAGCAGCGGACTTTTTTAATGGATTGGTCCACTTGTCCGGTATAGCCTACAGTTCTGATATTTTAACAAAAATAGGCGAAGACAAAGAAACTGACTCCAGATTTGTGTTCAATGTGCCCAAAAATACATGTAGACCAATTTTCATAGCTATCTGAAATGTCAAAAAATTTACGAAAATTCTGCAGGGGTCTTGAAAATTCTGCATTCCCCCTAGGAATTTTAGTTTAAAAAAAAATCATAGTTTCATATATTAGACCACCCGTATCTTTCTATGCCTTGACGGCCACTTCTTGAACCACTTTCACTTTCACTTGTCACTTCTGTTGTCGTGATGTTATTCTGAAGGGGATACCGAAGGGGAGCTGCAGCCCTCGTGACTAGAACGGGAAATGACTGTTCATGGAGGCTGGGACAGGGAACTATTGTAATACTCCATAGGGGAGAAAGCGCTCTGTACGTCAGACCAATAGGGTGATACACTGCCCCGGGCCCACAATTATCCCTTATGAATCCCGTCAGGAGAATCTTTTCACAGACGCACTGAGAGGGTAACAATCACAATTCTGGGAATAAATCTTATTTCCCATTATTATTATATATTGATCATGGCAGGACTCGAACCCGCACGGCTTAGACATCGCCCTTCAGACGAACCCACAGTCGGTGACGGTACCACTAGGCCAAACTGATATATCCGTTTGGTCAGCCATCGTCTAGGTATATTTTCGTATTACACATATATATAAATATATATATATATATATATAAAATTTGGTAAATGGAAAAAGTGTTGATAACTTAGCCAAAAAATAAACAAACATAAAAACATGTGGTTAGAGTATGAATGTGAGTGAAATGAGTTTGCATGTGCGAAAATTATTGGAGATGATTTTCTAATTGCATACGTCTTTTCATAATTTTTTTTGTACGATTCACTTGGCGGTAATATTTGCTAATTTGTGGAATTTTTTTTTTTTTTTTTTTTTTCTTGGGATAATTTTATATTGAGGAATGTATATAAAGGGTATATATTTAGGATATGTATTTATGTGAACGAGTTACTATGGGTTTTGTGCCAGCCCACACATGTGGGAGAAGGCCTTGTGTAGGAAATTATTTTTGGGGGAGCAACCCTAAGTAGCTGTTTATAAAGCTGGTGTGTTCAGGAAATGCTGTACAACCAGGTATGTAAAGCATGGCCATGAGGAATGCCTCCATACTTACCCATGTCATGCTACTTGCACAGCTTGTTATGTATCATGTTGCTTCCCTGCCTGCCGATGCCACACTCCTCATGGTGCTCCTCAACCCTCACAGATGACCTGCCAAGACTCCGCTTCCCCAGCACACTCTCCACACACATTAGTTCCTGAGGTGTTGCCTTACCTACACCACCATCCTGCTCTGCCACATCACCTCTACTTTCTCCAAAACAATTCTGTTGCTCATTTGCCTCCACCATACCTTGATCAGCCAGATTTGCAACATGATCTGCATGTCCCCTTGAATCCCCTTGAATCTCATTATTATAGACAAGATTCTTTTCATCATTTGCAAAATTTTCATCAAAATTTAAAGAATGCTTCATTGCTGCAAGTTCAGTGTTCTCCTTCAGCATTTTCCACACCCCCAAGTCACTCCTCAAATCATGTGATGGATAGCGTTCAAATGCTCAGAATGCCCCTGGATACATCGACACCTTTGAATATACCACTTCAGGAAGATGGTAGTTTTTCTGGACCTCTCATGCACTTCCAGACATTCCACCCGCCTCAGTTTCCTCAGATTTCAAACCACCTTCCTCCTGTGAGCTTCTCCATGCCATACCCTGGTACTCCAAATTTTTGTGGCAGATCTTGTCCCACTCCACCGTCCTATGTCAACAGTAGCATCACACCCGAGTCACCTTTCCTCAGCCCTTGTTCTAATTCTCACTGTCCTACTCCTACTCCATCCATGGACTCTCCACATGAAAACAGGACCTCTTCTCAGCACCTTAGATCTTCACCCCATCCATCCAGTCCACACTCCCATCCCAATGCAGCTTCTCCACAATACAACCATAGCATTAACCACCACCACCACCACCACCACCACAGTCCAAGCCAACCTCAAAGACAAAACCAGCAAAGCAACAGCAGCACCTGCTTGTCATTTTCAAGGCGAAAGGTGAAGCCATCTCAGCTGGATTTGGCAAGGCAGGTGTGTGTGTGTGTGTGTGTGTGTGTGTGTGTGTGTGTGCATTTGCTCACATGTTTGCAGAGCTATAGTGTACAAGATCTGGGTTCAGCTTGTCTTGTTCTTTTTCCACATACAGTCGAACCTTAACATTCACGGGGGTTAAGTAACAGATGATTG
>JACEEZ010021527.1:200949-208449 GCA_016584305.1 Chionoecetes opilio | reverse complement strand
CCAACTTATTCATATGTTGAAATGAAAAGATGTGAGTTCTTCTATTTATTAAATCTGTAGGATACATAGTTGTAACACTTAATTTCATTAGTCATATATGAAGCTGTAAAAGGAAGTATTATGAGAGTTTGAATACGATAAATTTCAGGTCTCCAAAGTAAATGTATTGTAATAATCAAAGTTCATCATTTGAGATCAAGAAATTTGCAACAAACCGAATGATGGAAAAGCATACTTTTGTAGAATTTCATTTATCATGTGATCTCCCAAGTTTTTTTTCCTTCAGATTTATGCATATGCAAGTTTTCAGTTATTTTTATTTTTATAGTTGTTACTCAGGATGAGTAACATCAGAGTGCATATGGTGTTATATAAATGGGTTTTATTCAAAAGCTGTCAGGATGACTAATTGAAGCCCCCCTTGAAAGCATTGACCCATAATCCAGTCACCCAGTTCTCGTTCACGTGCTCTTGATTTGACTAACTGAAGATATGATTGCTGGTGGAAACTGAGATACATTTTGAGATACTTTTTTACATTTACTGAGATCATTTAGTCTCATATAGTGACAGTGTAAATTACACTGTGAGAGGAGTTTGCCATTGAAGGATGATAAGCTGCTTAATAATATGACACTGTGTGTGTGTGTGTGTGCACAGTAGAAGCATGCCTGTAATTTTTTGAGAGCTAGAAGTAGAGTAGCATTATTAGGATGTATGTATGATTGTCATGGGTCAACAAGTATTACCATAATCAGTCATGGATCAGCATAACTCACATAACATACAACAGAAGACATGTGGGAGCATAACTCACATAACATACAACAGAAGACATGTGGGAGAGATAAATTGTCTTGGTTCTTTTATGTAGCATTGGAAAGAAAGTGTCTCAGCAAGAAAGACCAATTTTGAAAAATGAGAATGTAAGATTCAGCATTATTTGGTTCTTCTTATCAACTGTCATGAACCAAGCATGTTATTGTTCTATTTTTATCATCATTTTACATTTGAGCATCATATGTATCAAAACATATATAACCTGAATCACATTAGCTGTGATGTGTGTGTATAATATATAACTGTATATGTATACATATTTCACAGTGGGATTGACTTCATTTCAGTGATATAGTAAAAATTATAATGTAGAATCAGCAGAGAATACTATCGCATTTGTAAAATAAGCTTTATTCAAATCACAACTCTGATATATGAATTTTTTGTGTCAAAAGCACCAAGGAGTTTCTGCATACAGTCAATGTTCAGGGCCTGAGAGACAGCAGTACTTACAGAATGAAAAAACAGTTCTGCCACCAGTGATACTTCTGCATATTTAACATTTTTTTTTTAATTAGATGATCAACGTATGTTTTACTTACCACAAGTTAGTGAATTACATTTTCATTTTCAAAGATGTCACGTCGTCTCAAAGTTGATGAATTTTACCTCAGGCCTCTCAAGTAGATGATTTTAATTACATTTTTAATTACATTTGTTGTGTGTGACATAATATTCAACATTTATGTTCCAGAAGAAAGTCTTTCTTCTGAACTTTTCTTTTGTTTTTTCTTATCTATCGATCATTTCTCTTTATCAAGATTAAATTTCAAAATGTTTGACAAATCGGCACAAACAGTATTCAGTACAGTAGACTACATGCAGTGCTATCCACCGAGGTGAATGTTTGTGTTCAGGCTCATGAGCATCTTTGTATCTTGGGGGGAAGTGTAGCCTTCTTTCATGTAGAACTAACCAACTCACCAATGGAATATACAAAAGGTGAAAAAAAATTAATGTATGCATATTATAACACACACACACACACACACACACACACACACACACACACACACACACACACACACACACACACTGATGCAAAAATGATGTAACTGATGCAAAAGTGATTAATGCAAGAAGTATTCAGGACTTCAAAGGCAAGCTGGATGTAGATTTGGAGACGGGACAATACGAGCATAGCTCTTTTCCTGTATGTTACAAGTAGGTAAATACACACAATGGAAATGTAGTGGAGGTGGAAACTGTTAGCAAGGAATGGGCATTTTTTCAAAATTAATTCAGATAAAAATAAAGTTGGAGACAGGACGATAAAATTTGACTCAAATACTGCATGCTATTTGGTGAATTCATTTTAATACTCTTTCCCATTTCAAGTCTTGAGTGGTTTATGTTTTGGTGGTAGAGGCATTATAGGGTGTGTCTGCTTCAGTACTGCCGGGTTAAAGTTGTATTTCTAGGTTCTTCGTTAAATTTACTTACCTGTCGACCATTTTGGTGTATATGTTACTATGCATCAGTGTGCTTTTACTCATTCTCACATAGTTGGTGTAGCAAGTAGTGCCATGGTGACATCAAACTGTTCAAGGGGAAGCAGTGGTATTGCAAGATTTTAACAAAACTTATACAATTACTTGATGCTTATTGTATCAATATAACCTAACCCTTGCTTTTCAGCTCATCATTTTCTGGAATATATTAACATAAATTTGCAGATTATTTGATTGAAGACTTCAACATGCAGTGTCAGTATAAAACTATTCTTTTTACTAATGCTATCATGCGTCTACGTCTGGACTTGTGGGTTTTCACAAGGAAATTCAGGTCTTTTAAGTTTCATGTGGATAGATTGTACAATTTGTTCCAACTTGTAAACTGTCACTTATGTGCAAGTGTAGCACAAATATGGGCTTGGTTGTCCAGAGAGTATCCTCTGAGATGAGATGACTGTGGCTACTTGAAAACTTGCTGTCTGAAGAGGTCATCTTGTGTCTGTATGTCTGTGTAATGTCTGTATGTATTTCGTTTCTACCGTGCAATTGATATAATGGGTATGAAGAGTCCTCAGAATTTCAGGTTGTTGTGCTAGTTGCTGATAACTAAATCACCAGCTGCAGAACTTCCCTGGGTGTATTTTTATGTATATATATTGATATGCTGAATTTAAAGTAATGGCACAGGGACCCATAACTTTCTCTATGAGTATTGTAGGATGTACTGTTTTATATATGAAGATAATAAATGCCAGCAATCATAGATAAGTTTATTTTTGAGAAATTATGAATGACAAAGAAAATTTGTAAAATAAAAACGATAAAAGAAGGAAAACACTGACGCTTTTGTTTCATTTTCTTGTAACATTTGTTGTTCAATATTCATAGTTCTTATATGAATCAGTGTTGTGCTGGTGATCTAACCTGTGTAGTCTGTCCTGTACTAGTTCATATCATCGCTGTTCCTTCCAGCTCTCAAGATTGCCTTTACTTCAACACCAGAATACTGCCCAATGAAAAGTGTAGTGAAAGCTAGGTACTAAAGTTTTATATATTCTACACAAACACTACACATAAGTCATGGCATGATTTGATCTTAGTAATGAGTCGCCATAATGGATGCCACACCCTCCTGTCACCAATGTATGATGTTGAAATAGGAATTATCTCTTCTACATAATTTCTTAGTTTTTATCGATATAGCCTAAAAGAAACGGTACATGAGAATGTATTCAATTCTTATTCTATTGATGTTAATATTTTTTGTTGGAATTACAATGTAATTTTGTATTATTATGTACATTAGTTTCTATGCGACAGATTTGACCACTTAGTGAACCTGTACAGTGTAGAGATGTTCGGAGCATCGCATAGGTTTTCAGTGTTGGGGGAGTGAAGGGCGCGAGGGTGGCGCTGTGACCCCAGCCCGTGTTATGCTTTACTGCTTGCCTCTTCATGTATTTATTTTTCAGGTTTCTGCTCTCTCTCTCTCTCTCTCTCTCTCTCTCTCTCTCTCTCTCTCTCTCTCTCTTCTCTCTCTCTCTCTCTCTCTCTCTCTCTCTCTCTCTCTGCTCTCCTCTCTCTCTTCTCTCTCTCTCTCTCTCTCTCTCTCTCTCTCTCCTCTCTCTCTCTCTCTCTCTCGCATATATGTATATATATCGGCCTCTTATATTGACATATGTATCTGTATGTCCATTATTTAGGGGTATCTCCTAAGGACATGTAATACTGTTGCTTGATATCTTCCCTTAGCATATAACCGCCTCTTGATGCTCAAGATGTTGGCCATGGTAGAAGATAGACATTTCTTTCAACATTATCCCATAAACTTCTATGCATCCACAACCGATCAGCCAGACCTTCAGGTTTTCTCTTGAATTATAGTCTATCTATCGCCTCTCAATAATATCACTGAATTTCATGGTCTTCATTCGTAATGGCTGAAGTCTTACTCCATGCTCCATAATTTTCGTTTCAGTTGTCTAGAAATCTTTATCACTTGCAGATTCTTGTGTAAGAATTATTAAAATAAAGATCATGCTAATCATGATACTTTTATTTTATCATAAATCCTCAGCTAGGTAATGCAGATGCAGCCAGGACCAGAACTGACACTGCCAAGATTTTTTTTTTTTTTTCATACAAAAGGCCTCCCAAAAAATATGAAAAGGCATTTAGTGCAATATAGATACTCCTTAGGCAAGGAAACACATTGCACATCCTAAGCATTAAAAAGCCATGCCTGATGGCCTTCCGTATATCAGTGACGTAGCCAGGTATCCATCAATAGGGGGCACAACTGAGTAGTGGGGAGGACTAGGCAAACGGAGCGCAGGGGCATTCTGATGCCCCTGGCCAGTGGGAGCCACCGGAATTTCATGGGGGGGCACATCCCCCCCCCCCCCGTAGCTACGCCACTGCACACAAACACAAAACAAAATAAAATCAAACTCCCGACTCGGGAGTTTGATTTTATTTTACTCTTATTTTTCTATCGCCAAAATAAAGAACATTAGCAAATTGAACATGATACATATATATATATAGATTTTTTTTTTTTTTTTCTCTCTCTCTCTCTCTCTCTCTCTCTCTCTCTCTCTCTCTCTCTCTCTCTCTCTCTCTCTCTCTCTCTCTCTCTCATACATCTCAGAGACACTTCGAAACAATTGAAGCAGTTAATTAGTGAAGTAATTGTGATCATAATTATTGCAACAATCAAGATATACCTATATCTGGCACGTTAACTGTCATCAAATAGAACCTTAAAGCTCACGAAAGACACAAGTAAAGCAAGTCACAGTACAAGAATCAAGGGAAAACTGAAATGAAACTAAAGTGTCGAGGCTATGCGAGTCGTTTGGTACTTGCCTCGTGAACTTCAGCGGGAGGCAGGAGGCTGGAGGCTTGGCGATGGTGGCGACGGCGGTGCGTGGAACGAGCGATTTGCCGTTTACCTCTATTTGTTTGTTGTGTAACGCATTTAAAGGATTCGCGTATCAAACTATCAAACTATAGCGTTACTGTTTGTGGTGTAGTGGTGTGTTAAGGTACCATGGCTGCCTGTAAGCTTCGGGCAAGCCGGGTGAAGGCAGGAAACAGGCCGGAAGCGAGATGCAGGAGGCCCACTGAGCTGCGCGTTGCCGTGAGTAGCCAGCCATCTTGTGTCATCATGTTTTCCTTATGATATTTTACTCAGTGTGTGTTTGCCTGAGTTCTAGATCAGTTATAGGTTTGTTCATGCCACTTTGTACAGTAAGTATATGGAGAACCTCGATATGAAGGGTAAGGTTATAAGGCTACTAAGTGAGTAAGTGAGTGAGTGACTTTCTTGATGCCATAACCCCTCCAACCCCCTCCTCTCCCCCTCTTGGTTCGTGAGGCTTAACCCCCCACCCCTCCCTTCCTCCCCCCCTCCTTCCCTCCTCACCCTCCTCCCCTCTCTCACCCTCCTCCCCTCCTTCCCCTCCTGCCCTCTCTCTCTCCCCTTCCCTTCTCGATGACGGCGTCCCCAGTGGCGTAGCTAGGGGGGGGGGGGCTGTTTGAAATCGCCCCCCGGGCCCCCAAATGCATCATTCAATCAGTGCTGCGTTGACGGTGCAAGGGAAAATATTGCACCTCCCACTCGCTCCATTCCCAAGGCCCATTGCTAAGGTAGGCCAAGGATTATTATCATATAATATGATTATATAATATGATATGACACCTGCAAACCTTAGAGGGGCCCCTCCAGAAAGTAAGCCCCCCGGCCACCAAATGTCTAGCTACGCCCCTGGGCGTCCCTAACTTTAATTAAGTATAGGATGATTAAGACGCATATAAGAAATAACCCAACCTCTGATAGTGACTTAGTAAATAGTGAGTTCAGGTATTGAAGTGGACTTATAGCTACATCACAAAAAGAAAGTTAAGGATTTGAGAAGTGACGTATAACTGCAACTACCAAACATTCGATCGCGTTAGTAACAAGAATCCTGACGCTTAATTAACGAGTCATTATCCCGTCGTATACCTGTAACCAAAGTAACAATATTGTTATTGACAGCGAGCTTCGCTCGCTGTCTCTTACCATAAGACTCGTGGAACCAAGTTTCCTCCAAAAAGTGTATAACTAATCCTAATTATTGTTGGATTGAGCTAAAATTTGACATGCAAGTAGTGCTGTCAAAATCAATGGGGGTCGTCGGAAGAATTCTTTTGCGTAAAACAAGCCCTTAATGAGTAATTAGCGTAAACTACTCCTAATTATTGTCGGATTGAGCTGAATTTCGACATGCAAGTAGTGCTGTCAAAATCAATGGGGGTCTGTACAACAAACTTTTTGCATAGAACAAGCCCTTAATGAGTAATTCACGTAATGAGTTAATTGGCTGGAACGTGGCTCGCTGTCACGTTCCAGCCGCAAGAACTGAGCCAAAAGCAAAGGGGCCAGAGGCTGGACGCCTATACTTGATGTAATAATAATAGGTGGAGCAGCATGAGTAGGAGACAGTAGAGGTGGATGAGAACGTCCGTACATTTAGTTCAGGTGTCTATATAACCATCAGACTCACTCCACCGATCTCAGGCATGGGGTAGTTAGTGCGGAGTCAATAGGGAACTTTAAAAGGAGGCTAGACAATTTCATGGATGAGGATGAAAGGTGGATGTAGGTAGAGTTAAGTAACAGGAACTACCACGTGTATGTAGGTCTCACGACCTCTTGTATCTTCCTTATTTTCTTATGTTCTTATATTATGATTTCCTGCCCAATAAAATACCACCGCAGCCCCGCCTTCCCCTCCAACCGCACACCTGTTGCCTCCTCATAGATCTGCTCGCCATTAAAATCACATGAAAAGAGGTATCACAGAAATAGCTAAGTCTCCTTTTTTATTTTATCGTACAAAACCCGAGGCAGTAATATGATCCACGTAAGCGTGTGATGGATGGGTATATGGAGGCTTTGCAAATTTGATCTGTATCCAGGAAAATGCTTCGATTTTTTTATTCTGAGGAAGTAGAACATCTATTGATGAATTTATTGCCATATTCATTCTTGTAGAATGGATTAATTTCCCCACGTCAACGTGTGCTCGTTGGGAAAAACATATTCTGTCTTGCTGGAGTGCACAGGAGCCCGGCGTTGAAAGATGTGAGGCACTTTCCGTCCCCAACAGTGTGTGTTTTCATGACCCTTTCGTTTTGCTTTTTCATAGACTCCGTCATA
>JACEEZ010021527.1:193449-195949 GCA_016584305.1 Chionoecetes opilio | reverse complement strand
AGGTGCTCATTTCTTCCCTTTCATCATTCTTTCCCTTTCATTCATCATCCTTGTCATCATTCATGTACCTTTTTACTACTACCTCAGTTTGTTTTATTCCTCTTTCTGTATTATTATTCCCTGGTCGTTTGTCTATTTTTACTTGCGTGCTCCTTTTCCTCTTCCTTCTCCTCCTTATCATCATGTTACCTTTATCGTCCTCTTCTTTCCGTTCTTTGTCTCTGTTTCGTTATTTCTGTTCATGAATCTGCATCGATATTTTTTTCTCTTAAGACTTTCCCTCCCTCGTTCTTTTTAGTTTCCGCTTGTCTCCTTGAATACTCGAACCTCAATGACTCTCTCTCTCTCTCTCTCTCTCTCTCTCTCTCTCTCTCTCTCTCTCTCTCACTCTCTCTCTCTCTCTCTCTCTCTCTCTCTCTCTCTCTCTCTCTCTCTCTCTCTCTCTCTCTCTCTCTCTCTCTCTCTCTCTCTCTCTCTCTCTCTCTCTCTCTCTCTCTCTCTCTCTCACGCATCCATGCATCTTTCGCCCTCTAGGACCGATTTGGCAAGTGTTGTACGCGTGGGTTATTTCAAGTCGATGGACTGTTTCCGCGACGTAGGTACTGTACCGCAGACAGGACGCTTTTGCTTAATGGTAGGGAAGCGGTGGTGTAGCGGTGATGGCGTAGCGCCTTGTCACAGTGTATTCATACGTATGGTCGATATAATCTTCGTGATGATAATAACTGAAGATTTCAATATCCAGGGATTGTTGCTTTCCTGCCCGTGACGTGACACAATGGTGATCCTCCTCATCATTATTCATATTATGCATTAGCTGTAGTAGCGGTGACGTTAGCTTGTCACCCTTTATTCATCCGCTTTTGCTTGCCCATCATGAAAAGCTATAGTGTCCTGTATACTGTATAGCCTTAACCTCTTCACGCCCAGATCTTTCCTTTGCTGTATAAAATTGTCTGTTGTTAGCATAATATTACGAAAAGTAACTTAATATAACAGAGAAGCTAGTTGACTAGGATACTAAACAGGCATATCTATAAGATATTGCTTATAATTATTAAAATCGTCTAGTGGTAGCCAAATTACAATGGAAATTACGCTCTGGGCCTCAAGGGGTTAAGCTGTGTTTGCCGACTGTGTTTCTCTGCCTCCTTCCTGGTCGTCGTAACCTGTAGCGGTAAAGCAGAGTGTGGTACCCTTGTTCACCTTTACCAATGCTCCGTCCCTCCCTTCCCGCTCGAGCCTGGCACCTGCCCGCCGCGTCCGTCACCTGAGCTCCGCCCCTGCTCCCTCCTCACTAGGTTTGGCGCGCGGCCACGGCCATGAGAGTGACGCCGTGCTGACCCGTGGTAGTGACGCGAGGCAGGTTATATTTTGTATCTTTATTACGAGACTCAATGTTACTGCCATAAGAACAGCACGACCGCCACCACCACCACCAACAACAACAACACCACAACAGCTACTACTACTACTACTACCACCGCTACCACTAATAGTATTGCTAATATTACTTTTATTATATACTTTTATTGCTACCACTACTGTATACTACTACTACTACTACTTCTATTTCTAGTACTACTACTACTACTACTACTACTACTACTACTACTTATACTGCTTCTTCTACCACTACAGTTACTACTATACTATTACTTATTATTGCTATTATCATAATTTTTATCATTGTTTTGTCATTATTTTTATCTTAATCATTATGATTCTTCTCCTTTTTTATTGCCATCATCATCATCATTATAATCATCATTATCATCATCATCATCGGCCAATACGAGCATGACTTATGAAGGTAAACAATCCTATATCGCCGCAGTGTTTCATGTGCGAAGGACGTGACATGAGCGTGAGACTTGCTGGTGTATATTGCGTTGACTGAGTAATCATGATCAACAGATAAGGTGTGAGGGCCTTTCATCTCCCTTCCCCACCCCCTGCCCAACACACACCAAAGTGATTGGGGATAAACAGTGTAGCCGCAAAGCCTATAGAATTAGGTGTAGCCGTGTCCTCACCACGACCTCGACCCCTTGCCTGACGGGCCGCAGCATCAAGGCGTCACAGGGGCAAGGCACTGAGGCAGCAGGGCGGGGCAGGAGCCGTGTCGTTGCCCGTGACCCGTGTCGTCACTAAATGGTTAGTCCTTTCACGCCGCCGCCGCACGGGACTAACCTCGGGTCAGTGCGCCTTGTTAAACCCTTGAGGCCCAGAACGTAATTTCCATAGTAATTTTGGTATCATTAGACAATTTTAATTAATATAAGTAATATTCTACAGATATGACCTGTTTAGTACCCTTGTCCACTAACTAATTTGGTATATTTAGCTACTTTTCGTATTTTCTTGGCTAACAACAAACGATTTTTTAATAGCAAAGGAAAGATCTGGGCGTTAAGGGGTTAAAACAGAAAAGAAAAGAAAAGAAGCTGAGGAATGCCACCTTCCGGCTAGTTTGATGTGGGTTCCTGGTCTGCCTCTT
>JACEEZ010021527.1:178449-190949 GCA_016584305.1 Chionoecetes opilio | reverse complement strand
ACAACCTATACACAGGAAGCACTCACATGTTGGTTAAGACATGGCAGTTAGAGGCAGGGAGGCGGGAGGGAACGGGAGAAAATGGGTTTTTTTTGTTACATACCACCATGGGACTCCCACTATTAATTATTTACGTCAGTCATTTAGATCATTACAAGAACAAATAATATCAAGCAAAATATGTAAGGCATGTATCACCATGGGAGATACGAACACTGATTCGGAAGACTCGCTCCACAGATGCCAAGGCTCGCCGAGTTATCCATCCTTGATAGGTATTCCTGCCCTCACCGCCTGATGTATGCAAAGGGTAATGCTTTCACATCATCAAGAGTACGCGAGGAAATCGAAATTTTTATCAACAAACTATCGTAAGACACCATTTAAGTATGTCAATGCGGGGAAACATTTAGGAAATGATGTGGGTCGGTATCGGAACCGGATATGTGTATGTGTGTGGCAAGCAAGCTCTTCTGTGGTGAGCCGAGTGAGTGAGGTATCGGTGCTTTGAGCGAACTACTTACCACTCTGCCTTCAGATCACACCCGTGAGAGCAACAGTTTCCTTGTTTGGTGTGGATGGACAGGACCTACTTGTTGCGCTCGTCACTTGGGAGAACACCCCGTGAGTTATTAGACACTTAAGAGTTTATTGTTATTGAGTTAGTGCAGTCATTAGAGAGCTTTAAACGGAGGCTATACTAAATTAATGAATGGGGATGAAAGGTGGATGTAGGTAGTGTTAAGTAACAGAAACTACCTCGTGTAGGTCTCACGGCCTCTCTTGTAGCTTCCTTATTTTCTTATGAGTTGTGGAGCTTTACTTTTAAACAATGGTGTTAACCCTATTGTTGTGAACGTAACTTATGAAATGTTATTATTAGATAACTTTAGAAATATTGATACCCCCGTACTCTAAGGAAATATTGAGGACGCTGCCAAGTGTGTTTAGATAAGTAGACGGTTAACACATAGACAGGATGTGAATGATGTCTCGGGAAGATGAAAGAGGCGACTGCAGAATAGTGATGACTTTAAGGGAGTACAGAAAAAAATGACAGGAATAGTATATGAGAATACCAATAAATCGAAACTGTATTCTGATGATGAATCTAAACGTAACTTTGGAGATGCTTCAACCTCCTACCAGTGACAGTGTGAAGTTTACCACTATAGTGTATATGCCACAGACGTGCATAGTTATTTTTTATTAAGGTAAATTATTATTCCATCAGAAGTCTAGTAACAGGCAAACATGTTAGAATGAGATTTTTTTTTAGATCTGTTGGTCTATTTATAGGTATCTTAGAAAATTCTACTCGTACAGTGGAATGTCCTGCTTCCCATCATTTATAATTCATCGTTTCTTTCCAAAGTTTATCCTCTTGCTTGGGGAAGATTTAACTTGTGCACCGTTTTCATGAAGTGTAATAGGAAATATGTTATCATATTCACGACCTTCTGTGGTAAAACAAATTAAGCAACACCGGGAAAACTAGGGCGAGGAAAATGATTATCTGGGTTTGTCCATAAAAGCGTCACATTTTTCCGCGAGTGTATTCACCTTTCATTATGTTCATCGTGGCAGGAGGACAGACAGCTAAATACTGAGGCTCCTGCTGCCGGTAGAGTGGTGTGGGTCGGGATGAGACCGCTGGGTGGGAGGAGCAGGGCAGCGGCATGGCAGTAATTATGGTACAGGAAGGAATGTGATGAAAGGCGACGGAGGGGCCCAAGGCAGGTCAAATATTACATAGCATTGAGAGAACAGGTTATTACGGCGGGTCAGGAGGATGGTCAGTGCGCCTCGCTGCCCCACCTTGTCACCTTGTCACCTGGCAGAGAACTGTCTCGAATGGACACTTGTGCACTGGGAGAAATGAGAGTAAATATTGTTATGATGATTAAGTCAACTATTGATACATATCCATTAACGCGTAAATAATTGTCTTTATATAGCGGTATATAGAAACAAATGCCTCTATTTTATTCCCTTGTAGAAACAAATATAATTTTGAAATGTGTTATGACTGAATGCCGCCAATATCCTGATACAATAAGCATGCGGTGATAACCCGGCCGAGGATCAGCTCATACAGTCCTTGGTGACGCTCAGCCTTAGGTTATGGACAAGTATATCGTTGCAACACATAGGCATCAGTCCCTCCACGTCTCCTGGTGCACCTCGAGCACTATTACAGTTGATCTGAATTTAGTTTTTTTTCTTATCTTTCTCAATGAATATTGGCAGAATGAAAGATCGCTATATATAGAATAATTCTTTACACATTCTTTTGATACATCTCAGTATTTGTATATAAAGTCTTGTTCATATACGTTGCAACGGTAATTGAATAAAAAGTAATAAAAACAAACGAATGAGACAAATAACTTAAGAAAAGCAATCCAGCATAACACTAGGCAACGCACACCTCGTGGCGGCGACTGCATGAACTATTGCTGTCAGAGACTCAACGACGCATTTTCCTGGGGTTACTCAGTAAAAAATAAAAGATTTATTTATGCCATACCGCCCTCAAACAGCCCCCTTCTAAGCATTCCGTGTGTCTCCATAATAGGTGGTACACTAAGACCTCCACTCCTGCCCTCCCGCTGGTGCAGGGGCGGCGAAGGTCAGGCTGTTTTGCGTGATAACTTTGCTCTCCCCGTAGATCGCTTGGCTGATGGGAAAGCCATTACGTTATTAGACTTGTGATTGCCGCCTGTGTAGTGTCTTTGAGAATCTACTGTGTGAGTGTGTGTGTGTGTGTGTGTGTGTGTGTCGCCAACCGGAGTGCAACCTCATTGAGATGTTTATCTAGTCTCGCCGTGATCCCCGCCATTGTATTCTACTTGGTCCCATTTCAAGGGTGGTTACGTTAAGCTGAGGTCACTGGGACTCAATTCTGGCACACTACATGCGTCGTTGGTGAGAAGGGAGAGAACGTACTGCGTGTTTATAATTATAGTGGTTAGGTTACTCCCATAATTAGGTTATAGGCTAGATAATTTCATGGATGGGGATGAAAGGTGGAGGTAGGTATATAGTGTTAAATAATAGGAACTACCACGTGTAGGTCTTGCGGCCTCTTGTAGCTTTCTTATGTTCTTATGTTCTTATAAGTGAACACCAATACTACAGAGTCATGGGGTGGGAGGGAGTGACTGTAAGGCTGAGTGACAGGGACATAGTGGGCGTGGGTGGGTGGGCGTGGGTGATAGGAAGGGCGGCAGGGGATGTGGAGGAGAGAACAGCCTTTACGAGACAGCCTGACAATATTTGCACTGGGGCCGCGTCAACACATGGGCTGGATAGGAGAGAAAGGCACGCAGGGGGGGAAGGTATACTAAAAATTTGATACCATTGTTGTTACAGAAGGAAGAAAAGGGAAAACACACGAAGGAAAATAAATAGTTAAGGATACATGAACAAATAGTGATGAAGGCGATGATTATATTATAAGTCAGACAGGAGAAAAAAACTGGAAAATAAAAGAAAATTAGATAACAGTATAACACATGCAGGAAAATAATGAAAAAAATAACAGTAAGAAAGACAAGAATAAATAGAATCAGTGAAGAAGAAAAGAAGGATAGTTTAAAGCAGAAAATAACTTTAAATAAAAAGAAAGAGAAATGGACAGAAGACAATGGAACAAAAGGGTTAAGAAATCACGATACACGTATGTATATAATGAAGAAAGTCTGTATTGAATAGTGAATGTGAGAAAACAATACACAGGTCCTCGTATTAAGAGAAAACAAAAAAATGTAAACTTTAACCAGAAGAAAATCACCAATAATGTAACGGAGAAAAATAATATAGGAAAAAAATATTGAGGGGAACAAACAGACTATTAGAGATATGAGATTGGGAAAACTTTGGAAGACAATAGAGATAGCAGCTGAAACTAGGTTAAGAGAGAGAGAGAGAGAGAGAGAGAGAGAGAGAGAGAGAGAGAGAGATAAAGGAAAGAAATCCACGAAACTTAAATAATGTTTAGAAAGAATAAGTTTGAGGTATGGTTACTGGCAGGGAGGGAAGAAGCTTTTAAGGGATTGCAGAGAGCGCCTCCAGCCGGTGACACACACACACACACACACACAGTACCACGAGGAAGGAAGGGAGGAAATAAGAGAGGAAGGAAGGAGGGAGTGAAGGAAGGAAACCATTATTATCCTTTGTCCTCCTTGTCCTCCTCCGCGCTCAATCTTCCTCTCGAAGTTGGGAGACTTTTCGAGGAAAATTTCATTCTCTTTCTTTAAAATTCTTATTTTTTTTTACCACCATTCGTCCTTCCATCCTTCCCTCCATGCCCTCGGGTTTTTTTTTTTTCTCTCTCTCTCTCTCTCTCTCTCTCTCTCTCTCTCTCTCTCTCTCTCTCTCTCTCTCTCTCTCTCTCAAAATGTGGTGCAAATACACAATACTATATCTTCTCCAGTGCTTTTGTAATTGCTAACGTCTAGTCTTTTATCGGGCAGTGGAACACACATACGTACACACGTGCCACCTTCACCTCACACAAACGGTGCCGTGAAGATGAAACCCACTAAACAATAGACTCATTAAAGTGTAAGTAAGGGACAGTTTTTCGTGGTGCAATAAAGGGCTGAAGATGAATTGAACGGAGTCTTTTTATTAGATTCAGTAGGCCCTCGAGGGTTAGGTTCAATTTTGTGATTAAGCTCCTTTTCCCTCCCCCTGTCACCGAGACCACCGAGAGACAAGGCCTGGTGGATCGCCCGTGACGTCACACCATAAGGATATAACCCGCTCCGCTCCCCGTACAAGTTTACGTACCTAATATAATGTTTATCAGTATAAAAGATATACTGTTATCTTCGGAAATGTTTGTTCTATAATATTATCAAATAAAAAACCGTAAAACACACAAAGAAAATGCCATTATGAGACTTTCAAGAAATATGCATGAACTTAAACTTTTCGCCATTTAATATTTTGTGAATTTCTTTTTACATGGAGAATATCAATAGAAGCAGAATGTAATTAGCTTCCCATGGATATATTTTCTTTTCTGATAAATGAATTAGAACCATGCATAAATTAGCGTTAACTAAATAAATAACATCATGAAATCTGGTAATTTACCCGCTCTCATGATGTTATTTATTTAGTTAACGCTAATTTATGCATAGTTCTAGTTCATTTATCAGAAAAGGAAATATATGAATGGAAAGCTAATTAAATTCCGCTTCTATTGATATTCTCCATGTAAAAAGTTTTTTGCACAAAATATTAAATGGCGAAAAGTTTAAGTTCATGCATATTTCTTGAAAGTCTCATAATGGCATTTTTTTTATTGTGTTTTACGGTTTTTTATTTGATAATATTATAGAACCAACATTTCCGAAGATAACAGTATATATGTTATACTGATAAACATATATTAGGTAGGAAAATACCCGATTTCATGATTTTTTATATTTAGTTAACGCTAATTTATGCATGCCGCTAATTCATTTATCACTAAACGAAATATATCAATGAAAGCTAATTAAACTCCGTTCTTTGATATTCTCATGTAAATTTGCGACAAATTAATGGCGAAGTTAGAATCATATTTCTTGAATGTCTCAAATATTTTTTTATTAGGAGTTTAAAATTTAGGGGACGGAGCGGGTTGATACATTATGTTTGACGTCACGGGGATCCAAGGCATTATTCTGTGGGTCCACCTGTTATGGGTAATTGTTAGGAAATCTCAAGACAATTACCTCACTTTTTCCCTGTTAATCTTGTTTTATTAAATCTCTGGTCGCTGTGGACGTTCTCGATGTGTAGCGTTCATTTATCTTCAGGTACCCTTAGGGTATCGGTGATTGAATAGTTGTATTTGCACATATTGGGGTGGAATTGGGTTAAAGGTGATTAGGTAATTTTATGGAGACGTTTGGTAGAGAAGTGATGTACTATCTATGGCACGTCTGGGAATAAAGTGAATAGATTGATATAATGATTGGTTATATAATTATTAGTATATATAATATATAATTTTATCCTATATGTAACTATCATATGGCATTCATTTATTAGATATATATAATATATATAATATATATATAATAATAATAGATATGATGAGAGAGAAGAGAATAAATAGAAAGATGAAGTAAATGAATAATATAGCTATACTATTGATCTATATGATAACTATTCGGGAAAAAGATAGAGGTACGTCGATCCGTATTTCAAACCATCCTTTCCTATCTACTTTTCCACAATTTGCTCTTTTTCTACTTTTTCAAATTATCCTCCCTTCCCTCCTCCTTCCTTCCCTCCTCCCTCCTCTTCCTCTTCTTCTTCCTCCCTTATTTCTCTTTTTTTTCTCTCCTTCTCTCTCTCTACTCCTCTCTCTCTCTCTCTCCCCTCCTCCTCCCTCCTTCTCTCTCTCTCTCTCTCTCTCCTCTCTCTCTCCTCTTCTCTCTCTCTCTTTATAACCTCCATTTACCATGTTCGTATCCTCGACTCCTCCCTTAATCCATCCATCCTCAATCCGCAGTCCATCGAGCTCCATCTCCCCCTTGTCCCCCAACAAACCTTCTAGCGCCAGTAGTTCATAGGGATTAGAAAATCGAATCCTTGGGTCTTACAAACAGGTCCTGATGATTACGGAAGCAATTTACTCTCCTCCTCCTCCTCCTCCTCCTCCTCCTCCTCCTCCTCTTCCTCCTCCTCCTTTCGTCTCATTGGTCAGATTGGAGTGATAAATGGCTATTAAATTCAATTCCGATAAATGTAAGTAATGCATAAGGCAACGATAACCTCAAATTAACTATCAAATACAAAATAATCGTTAACTGAATACAGCGGAAAAGGATCTAGGTGTCATCATCAGTAATGATCTGAAAACCAGTTCGCATTGCCTAGCTGCCAGTAAAAAGGCAAATATGATGTTGGGCTTTATTAAACGTAACTTTGAACATAAAACTCCGAAAGTAATGAACAATTATACACGTCCTTGGTTAGGCCGCACTTGGAATATGCCGTTCAATTCTGGTCGCCCTTTTCGTAAAATCAAGCCAAATTGGAATCAGTTGCAAAGAAGAGCAACCAAACAAATTCCATCTCTGCGAAATTCATCTTAATAAGAGAGACTGCGGAACTTAATATGTTTTCCTTAAAGGATCGTAGAGATCCGTGGGGACTTGATAAAACCTTTAAGATCCTAAAAGGTTTTGAGTCATTAATCAAGAGGACCTATTCGGCTTTCACTCTAGTGACACAAAGTACTCTGTTTAATCCTCCGGTCCACGTTCATTCACTTCTCCAAATTATTTCATCGTTAAGTCGTTTGTTCTTGGTAACATTCCCTCACAATGTTGTCGGCCAACTCATACTACTTCAAAACAGCTTGACGCCACTGCTCAATAAATGTTTGTCTCGATCTCTTCTATCCTCCTCGTATCATTTCTGTCTCTTCGTTTCGTTATCGTATCTTTCTATCCTATCTTCTCTTACCATTGTAACTCACTGTCTCCCTATCCTCTTTGGACATGAGTATCATCTCTTTCCACTGTTCACAACTTCTACGTAGTTGCATGATTAGAAGATGATCTTGGTCACAAACCCTCGCTATGGACCAATGCTCCTGTTCTTTCCTCCTATGTAATCCTTTTCCTCCTCTTTCTTATTCTCCTACTTCTCCTCCTTCTTCTCATTCTTCTCCGGCCTACATATTCTTATTACCTTTTTATTTTTTATTTTCTTATGTTTCTTATTCTCTATTGCTTTCATCATTACGGTCTCGCCCTTCCTCCTCTTCCTCCTGACCACACAAAATATCGATGACGGAGTGTGGACGACGGTCTCTCGGGTGTGCGGTGTATCCACGGGTTGTCTGCTGGTCGGTTTTCTCCTTTCCTGGGGATGTGTTATCGTGGCAAATTGAGGCAACTTGAGGAGAGAATCCTGTTGGGAAAATGTGTTTGTGTGTGCGTGTATTTGTGTGTGTGGGTGTGGGTGTGGGGGTGGACTGTGTGCGTGTGCGTCCTACTATTGCAACTATAATGTGAATAGGACACACTTTGGTGCATTTAATGTTAGCGTGAGGAGGAATCACCGCAGCCGTCGCGCCACAAACAATAACGAGACAGTCCCGCGGCTGTGACGGGGCCGTGGCACGCCAGGGTTGGGCTGCAGCCAATATTACGTGTTACGATGTTTTGTCAGTTTTTGCCCGAACGTTTGCATGCAATAGGCGTTTGGGGTGTAGGCGACGCCATCGTATCACCACCGTTGGAATCCATGATTCTGACGAATATTCACAAATTAGTATTATAATGATATTATTACTTAATCCAATGTTTACCGTTGCAGTCAGACAGTCCATAGAGCAGAGTGACCTGGCTTCCTCGTATTGAGAAACAAGTAATTGTGTGACCAGTCGCCCCACTCACTGTCCCAGTCCAGCTTTTGTGTTTGAATAGTAACAGTAACAGTGGGACCAGTCAGCGAGAGGGCTGGAGCAGACGAACTGAAAAGTTAAGGAACCTTGCCATGGGCACTGTGCATTAGTCTTGAACTGCTGTGCCCTGACGACGAGGTCGTCCACGTAGCGCCTCCACCATCGAGGCGTCCACCCCCGATGAGCACGCACGGTACTATTGCTGTCACACTCAGAGGAAGATTTCCGATGAGGTGACATGCGGATGTACGGGTGTGGGGCGGAAGAAGGTGGAGGTGGAGGACGTGTGGTGGAGTGGGACCCCGAGCCGCCTTCCCTCGAGCCCCTGGAGGGTGCGGGGCAAGTCCCTGGTGTGCTGCAGTAAGTACCACACAGGTTGTCAGCCCGCGCATGGGGCCTGGCTGCGGCCCGGACGCTGCTCTGCCTCCGTGAAGACTGCACACGCCACGCCTCCACTGCGCTTACCTCATTTATATCACCTTTGACCTTCTTTGATATTTCACGAGAATTCTATATTTTCAAATCAAGCATGCTTCGAGCTCATTCTGCTGTACGAAGATTTCATAAGAATTCTGTATTTTGAGCATGCTCCGAATGCACTCTGCCGGGCAAATATTCAGCATGATATCACACCATTATGGACGTATATAAGCTTGAAGGCTCAGTGCCTGTGGTGAGCCAGCCACTGCATGAGTCTTACTGCCTCCCCCGTGCGGCCCATTCTGCCACACCTCGCCTTGCAGGGCACATACACACACACACACACACATTGGAGAGAGAGAGAGAGAGAGAGAGAGAGAGAGAGAGAGAGAGAGAGAGAGAGAGAGAGAGAGAGAGAGAGAGAGAGAGAGACTTTGCTTTTAAGGGTTTAAGAGGGACGGTAACTGCTCGCTTTTGTCAGAAAAATCACGAGTCTTAAGTGAGGATCAAACGCAGGACCACAGAGGGGCGCACTGTGTTCTTAACTGTTGATCCAAACAACGGTGTGTGTGTGTGTGTGTGTGTGTGTGTGTGTGTGTGCGTGCGCGCGCACCTGCTCACTGTAAACTCAATTCATCCAGGACGCTGAAGCTCCCTGAATGCAAAGCGGACAACCAAGAGCCGGGTTTGTGGCTCTTTGAAACACAAATCGCGTGAGAGGGGACGTGTGTTCGCTTGATCCCGGACGGTGTATATTTTAGGAGAAAGCTTGGAACCCTGAAGAGAAATACTAGATAACCAGATAGAGAAAACAGATACTGCCGCGGGTTAACACTGATTTATTTTACTTTTTGGAAGCGATTTTAATTGTAATGCACTGGAAGCCCTATACTTTGCTTGAATGTATAAGGCTACCGAGACTGATTATATTGATCGTTCCGATTTACTTTGATAACGTATAGTAAGTACTGCACCATCAATCATAAACAAATATAACAAAGCCTTATCTCTCTGCATGTGATCTATTTATATATTTATCTTATCAAACAAGAGTAACCGTAACAGGGGTAAAGGTAAGCAGTTTTTTTTTTTGAAAGAGTAGAATCACGTTCGATCTACCTCGCCCTGCAATCACCAGCGCCTCTTTGTCTTGCCATCCTCGCTGCCAACATCGTCTTGAGGCCTCTTCTGCTCCAGTAAGTTGGCAATACTACTAGCAATCAGGCTCTTTGTTCTCTTCTTTGATCAGTCTTTCTCATTCACCTCCGTTCTAGTGTTATTTAGTGTTGTTTTTGTGTTATTTAGTGTCATTTCAGTATTATATAAGTATTTTTTCCAGTTATTTAGAGTTATTTCAGTTTTTTTCAGTTATTTAGTGTAATTTTTTGTGTATTTAGTGTTATTTAATTCTGATTTAGTTTTATTTCAGTATTATATAAGTATTTTTTTCCATTTATTTAGTTATGTAAGTATTTTTCAGTTATTTAATGTAATTTTTGTGTTATTTAGTGTTATTTTATTGTTATTTAGTGTTTTTTTCGTATTATTTTAGTATTTTTTTCCAGTTATTTAAGTTATTTAAGTTTTTTTCAGTTATTTAGTGTTATTTTTGTGTTATTTAGTGTTATTTTTGTGTTATTTAGTGTTATTTTTGTGTTATTTAGTGTTATTTTATTGTTATTTAGTGTTATTTTATTGTTATTTAGAGTTATTTAAGTTTTTTTCAGTTATTTAGTGTTATTTTTGTGTTATTTAGTGTTATTTTATTGTTATTTAGTGTTATTTTATTGTTATTTAGTTTTTTTTTTCTTCAGTTATTTCGTGTTATTTTGTGTTATTTAGTGTTATTTTAGTGTTATTTAGAGTGATTTTTTTTTTTCAGTTATTTAGTGTTATTTTATTGTTATTTAGTTATTTCAGTTTTTGTCAGTATTTTTTTCCCAGTTATTTAGAGTTATTTCAGGTTTTTCAGGTTATCCTTATTTTTGTGTTATTTAGTGTTATTTTATTGTTATTTAGAGTGATTTATTTTTTCTTTCAGTTATTTAAGTTTTTTTCAGTTATTTAGTGTTATTTTTGTGTTATTTAGTGTTATTTTATTGTTCTCCACCTATTTCTCCTTATGGTTTATTAGTATTTATCTTTCGTTTTCGTTCTCCTCCTATTTATCCTTCTCTCTTCCTCGGCTTACTTATCTTTCTCTTTCGCCCTCTTTCCTTCCTTGTTGCCCGCGCTCCATCTTGGCCTGGAGCTCCTGAGACTCATATCATGCATTATGCGTCCCTCGAGGGCAACTTGGGCAGAATTGGAATTGTGATTACAGGAAAACTGAGGAAAATAAGGAGAAATAGGACCAAGGGGAAGGAGCACGAAAAGAACGAAGGTGAAAGAAAAGGAATGAGTAAGTCGATGAAGAGATAAGGAGAAATAGGAGGAGAACGAAAACGAATGATAAATAAAAGGAGAATGAAAATTAAGGAGAAATAAGAGAAAGGAGGTGAATGAGAAAGATTAATTAAAGAAGAGAACATAAAGCAGAAGTAACAGATAGTGAAGATGATACGGAATAGCAAGAGCAAGAAGGATAATAATGAAATAAGGGGGAAAATTCTGATGAAGTATATGAAACGGGATGGAGAAACGGGGCAAAAACTGAAATGGATGATAAATATTCACCATTAAGAAAGATCGTGGCATCGAACAGCTTTGATAGTTTGAATTGAGAGAGACTTTATTTTCGTGAGAGAGAGTAGAAAAGAAAAGAGAGAAAATAGAGTTTCGTGAGAGAGACTTTATTGCCTCTTGAATTGAATGGACGGAGCGAGAGTTGAGATTTTGAGTAATGGGGAGAAAAAATATATTATCATTCTCTCACCAGCGACGGTTTATTTGTACCCAAGAAAAGAAGCAGACGAGAGAGAGAGAGAGAGAGAGAGAGAGAGAGAGAGAGAGAGAGAGAGAGAGAGAGAGAGAGAGAGAGAGAGAGAGAGAGAGAGAGAGAGAGAGAGAGAGAGAGAGAGAGAGATATTGGGGTAAGAACTGTACCCCAAACTGGACAAAAACTGTGAAATGGCGAGTGGAAAGTTAGGATCCCAGATACTCTCTTTATCCTGTGGCATTTGGAGTCTTGAAGAAAATGAATTCTTCAGCCCTTCCTTCGGCAGTGGCTGAAACTTTTGTTGACGTCAGCTAAAGTCTCCTCGATTTCTTCCTTCTTCAATATCCTCGTCCTCTCTTGTCGAGAAAATGCTGGTCTCTTTCTGCATACTTTGATTTATTTAGCATCTCTCCATGGTCCTCAGGCGTGGTGGAAGGAGGTGCAGCGGACGATGAAGGGTTGTGGTGGATGGTGGGATGTTTGTGGAGGCAAGATGTATGTAGGGAGGCGTGCAGGAGTGTGGGCAGATGGTGCTACCGTGATTGATTTGCGTCAGATATCAAAACAAGATACCATATGATGAAAATGATGCAATTGTATGTGGGCAAGCGTTAGGTTAGTCTACAGATACATGATATCCATACATAGTATCCAGCGAGCAGGGGATCTGAGGGTAAGGGCGGAGCGCGTAGACTCTGTAGAGGGCGGGCAGATCTTTCCTGTGGTGGGGCGGCGACCGCAGCCACCGCAGGGGCAGCTCACGTGGCGACGGTCGGG
>JACEEZ010021527.1:108449-168449 GCA_016584305.1 Chionoecetes opilio | reverse complement strand
AATCCCTTTACCCCGTCCCTCTGTCTCTCCCTCCTCGTCCTCGCCCCGTCCCATCCCTTCCCCTGGCATCATCACAAAGCAACCGAAGTGAAGCCAAAACTGAGACTAGTCGTGAAGTCAAGACAATTTTCAAAGTAGAGCAGGTGTTGGTGATGATAGTGGTGGTGATGGTGATGGTGACGTTGATGGAGGAGGGGAGAAAGAGGAGGATGAGGAGGAGGAGGAGGAGGAATGGGGAGGACGAGAGATAAGGATTGGGAGGAGGGGAGGTAAGGATGGGGAGGTGGACGTGGATGGATGGGGAGGAGAGGAGGTAAAGATGGGGGAGGGGAGGTAAGGATGGGGAGAAGGGGAGGTAAGGATGGGGAGGAGGAGAGGTAAGGATAGGGAGGAGGTGAGGGAAGGAAGGGGAGGAGGTGAGGGAAGGATAGGGAGGAGAGACATGGATAGGGAAAAAGGGAGGGAAGGATGGGGAGTAGGGGAGAAAGGGATGATTTAATTGCCAGGAGAAGGTCAGGCGAGACATACGGTCTAGGAAGTATAAATTAGTGTGTCCTTCTGGTGTTCCGGTGAGTGGTGAAAAGAGAATTATAGGGTCTTGAAATAGGCGCCACACCCTGACCCTCACCTTCACCTACAGGCCGCCATGACCCACCTACACTACAAGTACTATACATGATGCGTAAAGGCAGGGAGAGGATGGCGAAATGGCAATAAGGGTACAAAAACTATAATAAAAAAAAAATAATGTAATGTTTGATTGAGACAAAACTGTTTAAAAGTTCATTCCTACTCATTTACGACTAGCAAGACATTGCGACTCATTCCTACTTTTTTATTTTCTTGTTGTTTAAATTTGATGATGATGAAAAATTGATGCGTAAAGGCAAGGATAGGATGGCGAAGTAGCAGTATGTGTAAACAAATACTTATGTTGTGTTTGATTGAGACATAACTGTTTAAAATTTTCATGGCCTCATTCCTACTTTTTTCTTTTCTTGTTGTTTATTTATTTTTGTTTATCAGGTGTTAAATGGTGCCGTATTAAGGAATTTGTAAATATGGGCTTAGATAAGAGAAGTTGATTTTTAGTGTTACAAAGGGATACAATCAAATGAAATACCTATGCCACACCTATCGTTATTTGCACTCTGTCTTGATTTTATTATCGTACTTTTTAGATGTTCGAATATATTGATCTGGAGGGAAAAAAAATCCATGCATTAATAAAAAAACCTTAATGTATGCAAGAGGCAGAAAGTGTATTTCATATCACTATTCTTATGATATTCTTGCCTCTCTTCTTATACGTATATTCGAACATCAAGAAACACTGGTGTGGCATAATCAAATAACATGTTCTCCTAAAAAACCCATCAGGAAGCCCCACTTTTCTTTCTTGATGTGCCGTGTTATCTTTCCTTCAGTGAATTATATGTCTCTCTTGACGTGTTTTTATGTCCTGGAGCAGCAGTCTAGTACTCCCCTTACGGCAGTGAAAGGTGGAGCAGAGGGACCTTGGTGGTGGGTGGAGGGTGTGGTGGATGAGAGGAGGCAGGGTGGTGGAGGGTCATGTCGTAATGGTGAAGTGAAGGTGGAAGAGGAACTATAATGATGTTGGTGGATGGTAGGGCTGAGGGATGGGGCAGGGAGATGGTCGTGGTAATGGGGTGGTGATGGGTTGAAGGGAGGCGTTAGGTAGTAGTGAAGGTGGAGAGACATGTGAGTAGGAGAAATAAGGAAGGGAGGGAGTGATGGGGCAGGGGGATGGTAGTGGTGAAGATGGTGGTGATGGGTTGAAGGGAGGCGTTAGGTAGTGGTGAAAGTTGAGAGACATGTTACGAGGAGAAAGAAGGAAGGAAGGGGAAGGGGTTGATGGGACAGGGTGATGTTGGTGGTGATGGGTTGAAGGGAAGCGTTAGGTAGCAATGAAGGTGGAGATAAATATTACGAGGCGAAAGAAGGAAGGGAAGGGGCGGGGCGTAGGACCCTGCCTTCTTTATGAGGTTGAGCGAAGATGCGGCTTTCAAGAAAAGAACAAAAGATAAAAACACTTGCTCCCTCACCGTCTCTCGGGAATCTCAAGAAAAGAAACATTACAGGACTTGAACTTTTACACTTTCTCCTTTCTTTCTCCGTTTAACTTTATGCAACATCCAAGAGGTGTCTCACGCCTTTTAATAAACCCTATTGTTTTGTTATTAGGTTATTTTGGCACTTTCTCCACTTGTTACCGCTTTGAACTCGCTCGTCTGTTACAATGTACATGCCATAACACCTATCAGACTTTGGCGACAAGACTCTCCTCATAATGTAACTCTTAACGCCAGTGCCAACCTTGAGAACCTCGGTGTTGCCATAGGAAAAAAAGACGCCCGTAATCAAAGGGCAGGAATTTGTAAGGGTGCTTTGCTGCTGAATCACGTGCTTGGGGCCTTAGCAATCTCAGACACATGCTAACACGCACACAGTACACACGACTTAAATCTTTCCAAGAGAGGAGTAACAAGACACCGCCCGAACTAAATTGGCCCACTCCCCTTTTTTATATGCTCTTACTGTCTTCTTTGCAGGGACTGGCAACTAAGCGGGGTTTTTTTTAACTTTTTTTTTTGTCCTTGGCTAGTCCTTTGTGATGTAAAAAAAAAAAAAAAAAAAAAAAAAGTCTCATACATTTGGGCAGGCTCCTTCTTTTGTCCTTTCTCTTTTCCTTTCCCTTCCTTTTTTGTGCCTCCTCTATACCTTTACATCCCTGATAATAGAGAGGAAAATTAGTATCCGCACTCTTTCCAGTATCTTCACTCTTGCATCCCTTTCACTGGTAAACTCTGGAACTCGCCTCCTGGGTCGATTTTCCGCCTTCTTACAACTTAGATTCCTTTAAGAGAGGAGTGTCAAGACATTTTCCAAGCTAAATTAGTAAATATGCCCTTCCATTTTACGTCTTTTTCTATCTCTACTACGTGGACTAGCCACAAGCGGACTTTTTGTTTCGCTTATAGGCCAATCCCATATGTTGTGAGAAAGAAGAATAAGGAAGAAGACACCTAAGAATATAAGAACATAAGGAAGCTACAAGAGGCCGGGAGACCTAAACGTGGTAGTTCCTGTTACTTAACACTACCTACATCCACCTTTCATCTCCATCCATGAAATTGTCTAGCCTCCTTTTAAAACTCTCTATTGACTCCGTACTATAACTACCTGATGACTGATTTGCCACACACACACACACACACACACACACACACACACACACACACACACACACACACACACACACACACACACACACACACACACACAGTCTTTTCTCTTCAATCTCTCGTCTTTCCTCGCATGAATCAGCCCAGCAACCTTTGGGAGCGGCTGCCTGATGGGAGCCGCTGCGGCCTCCCGAGGAAGGTCACTCACGCATCATTTATGTGTCGCTGTTGAGGAGGTGACGTAGTACGGCGTGACCTTTAGGCGGCAGACCTTTTATTGGGAACACCCCATAGATTGTGTTGATAATATATGATCCTCAAAGTGTATGGGGCAGTTATATATAGGCCATTGAGAGACTGGTATCTATTACAATCGTACTGCATTAGGTTTTATCCCATTTTCTCCTAACTTGCTCCGTCAAATTCTGGTATCCTTAACAACCGTACTACATTCGCTTTTCTTCTAACTTGCTCCGTCAAATTCTGGTATCTTTTACAACCCTACTTACTGCATTAGTTTTTATTCGCTTCTACTCCTAACTCGTTCCGTCAAATTCTTCTCTCTTAGTTATGCAGGCGATTGCGACCCTGGATTAATTCACAGGAATGTTATGCTGTAGGCAACACGATCAAAACAATGATGATTTTGAACCCAAAGTACACCAGTCGACCCTCAACCTCCAGCTTTGCCTTTGTGATGTGCTTGCTTCAGTCTGCGTGTTGAACAGACAAGTGCCCAACTGTTCTCTCTACTAGGAGTACTATTGCCTCGAGCCTCACACCCCTTCCCCTTCTACCTTCATCTTCCGAAATGTGCCGCTGGGAGGACGAATAAATAGAGGAACTAAGAACATACGAAGGATCAAGTAGGTAGGATAAAAGACAAGGAATACATGAAGGGCTGAGAGAGTGAACAAAGGGAGGACACGAGGCACGAGAGAGGGAGAGGCAGGTGGTTGTGAACAAGGGAAAGGACTTAGATCTCTTTTCTCTCTTTTCTCTTTTCCTTGGCCTTGGTTGGGAAGTACAAAGGAAAGGAGAAATCAAGTAGGAGAAAAGACAAGGAATGCATGAATAGGTGTGTTTGCCAGAATGGAGAGATTGAACAAAGGGAGGACAGGAGGCACGACAGGAGGGAGAGACATGTGATTAGGAGGCAAGGGAAAGGGTAAGGGGAGGACGAACAGCAAAATGAGAACAGGTGTAGAGCGTCACGAGAATCAAGGGAATGTAAAATTAAAGGTGAGATAGGAGAGTACGTGAGCGCCTATCAAATCAGCACTACAAATAAACTTGGGTTTGTCACACGGATTCCCAATACCTGCCTCACCGTGACACGACGTAAACTGCAAATACGAGAGAAAACTGGATGTTCAGCAAGGGTGCGAGAAATACATGAAGATTTAGGTGTATTTTAAGGTGAAATATTCTGATGGCATCGTCAAGACTGTTTGTTTAGGGGAAGGGGTTGGTAGTGCAGGCGGCGAGTGAGCTAATAATAATCATAATAATCATAATAATAATAATAATGATAATGATAACTTTATTTCGTCTGTAACTGACATAGAAAGAACGTAAGGCTAAGGAAAACTAAAGGGAGACACGCATAGCCAGAGCGAGTAAGTAGATACCATTACACAAAGCGAAGGTTAGGAAGGATACGTCTCGAATGGATGTTGGGGAGATATCTTTTAACAAGGCTAAGGGAATAGAATCTCTTCCTTGGCCTTGACTTTTAACTTACGGAGATGTGATGGCGGGAGGCTGGCCGTCACTTTACTCCCTTATAAGATACAATAATAGCATTTTATCTTCACAAATCTGATTACATTCAATACTTTTCGTTTGCGCAGTGGTTGTTCCTCCTACCCATAAGGCGCATTGCTCACCGGTTACACAATAATGATCTGTTTTTGTTTATATTTTCATTACTGAAGGCTGATGAGATGTTACGTGTGTACCATTGTGAATTCTTAAAGGTATACGTGTATTTAAAGACATGAGTCTGGTACTGTAATTATCATTATTATTATCATTGGTATCCTCACGTGTCCTACATGCTAACTCATCTGGCTTAGCGGATACACGGACATTACCTTGATTGACGAGCCTTCCACTCCCTTTATTCCCCTTTAGTAGCCAAGACACGAGGCACCTCTCTGTCCCCCACTCCAGCTCCGATACATATTTCCATCCCATTACTTTCACGTATGACTCACTTCCTTTTGCTCGCATGCTCAATTTGTAGATAAAATCATAGGGGGTAACTGTTCTCTGACGACACTGCTGGACGCGTGCCCGGAGAGGGGGGGGGGGGCAGAGCTAGTGACTGTAAGTACGAGTGAGAGAGGGAGGAGGGGAGAACGAGTGAGAGAGCGAGGGAGGGGTTGGCCGGGGCTGGGCGCGTGAGTGTGGGGTGTGGCGTAAGGTTGTGTACCTGCCAGAATCCATTTACAGCGTATGGCAGGATGGGTGAGAACATCTGCACGGCGTTTGCGTCCCCCCCCCCCCCCCCCCCCACACACACACCTCAAAGAACACTTCCTTCTGTCTGAGGGAGCAAGGAAGTGATGGTTAAGACTCATCTGCCTGAGCCTTCCTGCTGCAGGGGTGGGTGTAGGTGGCGGAGGTGTTGCCAGGATGGGCTGTGAAGGGCTCCGGCGACACGCGAATTTAGTCTCTGCTGTAAAAGTGTGAGCGAGTTTTATGTGTGTGTGCTATTTCAGTTACAATATGTATTTTTATTTTATTTTTACGTATGAGCCTGTAGCGCTTGTAGGTTGTTCTTTTTTTTTCCTTGAGTTGGTTGGCCCTGCACATTTTGGAGGGCTGTGATCGATGGCCCTCGCCCGTGGTGGCGAGGGCCATTTATTATATATGAATTTACAATATATGCTACTTGTTTGTTTAGCTTGGTTGATTATTTCTTTATCTATTTATTTTCTTTCTTCCTGTGTCTTGCTTTGTGTGGGAATGGAACACTTGTCAAAGGCACCGAAACGTTGAAAAGTTTTAATTGCCGCGGACCGAAAAAAAGTGTAAAGCAGTAGAATTTGAAAAAAGTTCAGACTAATTTGTCTGTCATTTTCTTTTTGTGTTACTATTTGTCTTTGTGTAGATATTTGTTTGTATATTTACTATCTAAGTGAATTGTATTATTTGATCTAAATAGATAGATATATAGATAAGATAGATAGACAGATAGATGGATGGACATTAAAAAGATAGACATATATAAACAAATATTAATATATCAAAACATATTCGTACCTAAAAGATATATAATTTTTCCCCCTTTTTTTCCTTTTTTTCAAGTGAGTCATGGTTTCATAAGTAACCTTTTCTACTTATAAGCCTTGGCTCTCGCTTTGAGGACGAGTGACCCTTATACTCCTGCACCTCTTTGTCTTCGCTCTCAGAGCGAATTCACTGCTTTGTACGCCTCTTTCTGCTCTGCTTCTTCCAGTCATTCCCGGGCAAAGTGATAAAGTTACCCGCTCGCATGGACCCTGAAAAAAAGTTCCGTTCTAGTTCGCTCGGACAAAAGAAGCGAAAACGATGTTTGGGGGATTCGAAGTTTTTATTAGAGTCTGCTCCGAGCAATGGCTTTATGTGTCGTGTTATATTTTCATTACTGGAGGTTGAAAAGATGTTACGTGTGTACCATTGTTAATGTTAGTAGGTATAGGTGTATTTATGAACGTACAGGGCCAACCACTTGAGCCCTAGAGGAAAAACCATTATAGCCTACAGGCGCTATAGGCTTCAATGTAAAAAAAAAAAAAAAAAAAAAAAAAAGTTTAAAGACATGAGGGTGATACAATTATTATCATTGGTATCATTGCCATTGTTATTATTATTACCATTATCATCATTATTATTATCATTTATTCATAATTATTGCTATTATCATTACTATTACTGCTGTTATCATTATCATCATTACCCAGTAGCAATAGTAGTAGTAGAGGTAATAGTAGTAGCAGTAACAGCAACAGCGAGTTAAGTGTAGTCGTATCTCCTTCCCATTGCATCAGTAAGTCGTATATTACTCCCCCGTTAATTGATACTGTCTTGGAGAAGCATATTTAACCCATTCATACGTAAATACAAAAAAACCATCCTATATTCTTACAAATCAAAGGTTATAGGACGCATCAGTTATATTTCCCTACCTTCCTCCTATTCCTTCTTCATCCCGCTTTATCCTGTTTATATTTCCATCATTTATTTAATTCCTATTGACTGATACGGCAGGGCGAGGCAGGGGGAGTCTGGTGATGGCCTATAGGTCAAGCTGCCAGTTTCCACACGACTAGGCCTTCCCTCGCTGCCCGTCCAACTATGAGGGGCTCGTGTAGGCTGCAGGGTGTGGGTTAAAGTAGAGCACCAGTATTAGCTTCCGAGGGAGTTGTCGTCAGTGTCGGGAAGGCATGTACTATTATTGTTGTTGTTTTGGTGGCGTTGGTGGTGATAGTGATTGGTTTTAATGTTGGTGGTGTTGGTGTTGGTTGTGGTGTTCCAGTTTCGTTTCCACTACTACTTCTAGCCTACTACTTCTACTACTACTCCTCCTCCTACTACTACTACTCCTACTACTACTACTACTACTACTACTACTACCACCACCACCAACACTACCACCAATCCTTCTACTACTTTACCACTATTTATATTACTTCTACTGCTACAACTACTACTACTACTACCTCTTCTACTACTACTACTACTACTACTACTACTACTACTACTACTACTACTACTACTACTACTACTAACTACTACTACTACTACCATCTCCGCACTTTATAGTATTTGCACTGCACTGCTACACCTGTACATGATATTTTTAGAACAACTTTCTATTCCGAGCCATTCTCTCTCTCTCTCTCTCCTCTCTCTCTCACTCTCTCTCCTCCTCTCTCTCTCTCTCTCTCTCTCTCTCTCTTCTCTCTCTCTCCTCTCTCCTCTTCTCTCTCTCTCTCTCTCTCTCTCTCTCTCTCTCTCTCTCTCTCTCTCTCTCTCTCTCTCTCTCTCTCTCTCTCTCTCCCCCCCAATTATTCCATATCAGCATCTTTTATACTGTTAGTTACTGTCTGCATTGAATCATCGGCTCGTTATCGGTCATTCTTCAATATAAAAAAGAACAAATTTGGTTACCTGATACTAAGGCCTAAAAGGTTGAAATATGTGTAGGAAGGATTACATAGGATTACATAGGAATAACAGTCACCAGGAGACCTATTGGTCCATAGCGAGGGTATCTGCTGAGGTGGAGAAAGAGGAGGAGGAGGAGGAGGAAGAGGAGGAAGAGGAGGAGGAGGAAGAGGAGGAAAGAGGAAGAGGAAGAGGAGGAGGAGGAGGAGGATTACATAGGATTACATAGGAGTAACAGACACCAGGAGACCTATTGGTCCATAGCGAGGGTATCTGCTGAACTACATACTACTAACTATCAACTACTTGTAAGAAAACAGTTGGAAAAGGATACCATGTCCCTAAAGAGGATAGGAACATGGAAGTTTCATAGTGCAGAATGATAGGATATGAAAAATACTAACTACAACTACCACTACCACAACAACTAATCGATACGGGGGACTAGATACGAATTCGCACTATCAATACCCATTTACTTTACAGTGCGCGTCAAGTCTGTTTTTGAATGTAGTTATTGTGTTGGCTCCGACAACATTCGCTGGTAACTTGTTCCATCGATCAACGACTCTAACATTGAAATAATTTTTACGGAGATCGGTGATGCAACGTTGACCGTTTAGTTTTAAACCATTATTTCTTGTTATCACTTGAGTTGAAAGCTCGAATAGGTTCTCTTGATTATGACATCAAAACCTTTTAGGATCTTAAAGGTTTCTATCAAGTCCCCACGGATTCTACGATCCTTTAAGGAAAACATATTAGTTTCCGCAGTCTCTCTTCATAGATGAATTTCGCAGAGATGGAATTTGTTTTGGTTGCTCTTCTTTGCACTGATTCCAATTTGGCTTGATCTTTACGAAACAGGGCGACCAGAATTGAACGGCATATTCCAAGTGCGGCCTAACCAAGGACGTGTATAATTGTGTCATTACTTTCGGAGTTTTATGTTCAAAGTTACGTTTAATAAAGCCCAACATCATATTTGCCTTTTTACTTGGCAGCTAGGCAATGCGGACTGGTTTTCAGATCATTACTGATGATGACACCTAGATCCTTTTCCTGCTGTACTTCAGTTAACGATTTATTTTGCATTTGATAGTTATATTTGAGGTTATCGTTGCCTATATGCATTACTTTACATTTATCGGAATTGAATTTTAATAGCCATTTATCACTCCAATCTGATAGTTTGTCGAGATCACTTTGTATGATTTCGCAGTTTTCTCTAGTATATGCTTTACCGCCTAATTGGTGTCATCTGCAAATTTTGATATTTTAGATACAAGTCCGCAGTCCAGATCGTTGATATATATCAGAAAAAGAGTAGGACCCAAGACCGAGCCCTGAGACTCGCCCACTAGTGACATCTAACCAATCAGATGCCTCACCATTTATTACTACCCGTTGTTTACGATTTGAAAGCCAATCGCCAATCCATGAACATAATTGCTCTCCTATGCCATGTGCCCTTAGCTTGGTCAACAGTCGCTTATGTGGAAACTGTATCGAAGGCTTTCTGAAAATCAGGTATATTACATCCGAGGGAATTTTAGCGTCCCAGTTTGAATAAATGACATTAAAAAAATCCAGTAGGTTTGTTAAGCAGGATCTCTTATTTCGAAATCCATGCTGGGAGTTTAGTATAGAGTTATTTCATCGAGAAAAGACACTATTTTATCCCGCAATATTTTTTCAAATAGTTTAACAATCACGGACGTTAGACTAATTGGGTGATAATTACTTGCGAGGCTCTTACTCCCTTTCTTGAATATCGGTGTAACATTAGCTAATTTCCACATACTAGGAACATTTTTTTCACTTAGCGATTTATTGAAAATAATCTTTAATGGGAGCGAAAGTTGACTGTGACATTCGCGAAGTAGTCGCGGCGAGATTTCGTCCACCCCCACGGATTTTGCTGGGTCAAGTTTCAGCAAATATTTTGATATTTCGTCTACTGTTATCTCTCCTATTACCAGTCTATCCCTTTCGAATCCTGCATACATGTTTACTGGTTCTGGTAATGGAGTTTCGTCTTCTTTAATAAATACCGCATTAAAGTATTCATTGAGTACGAACGCCATACTCTTATTATCATTTACCAAGATATTATTATTATCTTTCAGTGGTCCAATACTTGTTTTGACGTTTTTCTTACTTCGAACGTATTGAAAGAACCTTTTCGGGTTTGATTTGGATTCCTTTGCAATTTTTTCTTCATACTCGCGCTTTTTAGACTTAATTAGTCCTTTGCAGCGACGTTTGACGTCATTGTATTCTCTAGAATCTCAGTCTGCATTTGATCGTTTGTAAACTTTATACGCTCGGCGCTTTCTGCCAATGATTTGTTGGATCTCATTATTCATCCAACTGGGTCTGTTTATGTTATTCAAACGTTTCCTTATCATGGGAACATGTTTATCAACCACCGATTGGAGTTTATTTGTGAATAAATTACACATGTTTTCGGCGTTATTACCATTTAGTAGGTCAATCCTCTTTGCTTAGTACCGTGCTGATCTTCGTGAAATCTGCTTTATTATAATTTGGGACTAATAACCGATTTTCTGTGATGTCTACATTGCAATTTATGCCGCATCTGATTAGCCTGTGATCACTGTTTGCCAAATGTTCACCTATATCGCAGTAATCAATCAGATCAATGTCGGTAGTGAAAACTAAATCTAGGATACTATTATCCCTTGTAGGCTCACGGACCACCTGATTTAAATATACTTCGTTCACCATATCAAGCAATCGCATACCTTCTCTATCAGCAGAATTATTATTCCAGTTTTATACGAGGTAGGTTAAAATCTCCACAAATAATTGTATCGTTATTATTGTTCACAACTGACTTTATCTCGTCATACAGGAGGCAATCTACTTCCGCATTAGATTTGGGAGGACGATATATTGTCCCAATAGTTAGCAATTTACCGTTTAGCTTAATCTTTGCGTAGACTGAGTCATAATGATCTTTGTTTACTTTATCGATTTCGATTGCTTGCAAATTTTCTTTAATGTAAAGAATGACACCTCCACCTGCTTTATGCGTGCGACAATTTAGGAATGTCTTATAGCCTGGAATGGCTATTTCAGCTAATAAATGTTTATCTTTTGTGTTGACCCAACTCTCAGTGATACTGACGAATATCTGGCGTTTCGGCAACAACGTATGCTAATAATTTGTTACGCTTTAAAATAATGCTTCTGGCATTTGTGTAGAGTAATTTAAGTTCCTTGATAGTTTTGGTAACCTTGCGTGAGGGTTTACCGGCAGGGCGTCTACGGTCCACTGTTTCAGGGCGCTTGATTAAGTTACTTTGATTAGTATTTGCGGAAACGGGACGTGACCCAGCGTTGCTGTGGGGTAAGAAAGGGGTTAAGGTGATGCTGCTACCGCCGTCCGCTCGTCGTTTTTTGATCTGTAAGAAGAAACTTTATCATTTAGCAGACGTCCTAATCGTGCATGGCCGACGGGGCTGAGGTGGAAGTCCGTCATCCCCAAATAGGATGGAATCCTCAACCAGGATGGGATCCTCGTAGAAATTATCCCAGAAGTTTGCGAAGTCTACATTCTCCTGTGCACAAAGAGACCTCAGTCGGTTATTTGCGCTGAACGCCTTATCGTAAAAACGTCGGCCTACTCCTAGTCTGGGGAGAATTCCTGAAATAATGATATGATTAGTTTTGGTCTTGAATTTCCGGATCAACTTCCTGTACTTGTCCAGAATTTCTTCAGATCCGCTACTGTACACGTCGTTTGTTCCTGCATGGATGACATAGAGAGTGTTTTCGTTAGTGTTCTTTGTGACGTCATCGCAGGCTGCAGTGATGTCGTCGAGTCTTGCTCCTGGGAAACAGAAGCGCTTCCTTTTGTCACTCGTGACCCTACCACAAAACTCCACCAGTTGTCCTCGGAGAATTGAGTCCCCGATCAATCTGGTCTCGTGTACGTCTTCCTTCATTTCGCCAAGAACCTGAAATTTGTTGTAAGTTTTGATCGTTAGGGGCGCCTTGACTGCTGTTGGTCGTCGTGCTCCTCGCCTTACGGGAGCAAAGGGAGCAGGGGAAGGAGAAGACGAGGGAGCGGGGGAGGAGGAGGAGGCTGGCGTAGAGGAGTGAGAAGGGGAGGAGGAGGAGGAGGAGGAGGAGGAGGAGGTGGAGGAGGAGGAGTTGGAGGCGGAGGAGGAGGAGGGGGAGGAGGAGGGGGAGGAGGAGGAGGAGGAGGAGGAGAGGTGGAGGAGGTGGAGAAGGAGGAGTAGGAGGAGGGGGGAAGGAGGAGGAGGTAGAGGAGGAGGAGGTGGAGGAGGTGGAGGGGTTGGATGAGATAGAAGGGGATGTGGATACGGTTGGGCCGGGTAGATTTAAGGAGGTGGAGGATCTTAAGGTATAGGGGTGTGCGGGGGAAAATCTGGGAGAGGAGGATGAGGAGGAAGGGGGGGTAGAGGAGGAGGTGTTACTCGAGGCGGAAGAAAGGGAAGAAGAGGGCGAAGAGGAGGGCGAGGTGATGGCAGGTGTGGGTGGGGTGGAGGAAGTGATGGCAACAGCCTTCCGTAGACTGTCATAACTCTCACGGAGACTGTCATGACTCTTCTTAAGATCATTGTACAGTGCGAGGGTTTCTTCTTGCTTGTTTGACAAGACACAAAGTCTACAGGCTGTGGAGTTGATGAAATATTGTGGAGCGAATTTTCCACTGCAACTCAGACACTTGCGTAGAATGGAAGGCATGCTGAAAAATAAAATATTATGCGCTGCGGGGATTTAAATAGATGTACGGCAACTCGAATTAACAAAAAACTGAAAACTTTTAAGACAAAGTGATGCGCTTATGTTATATCTGTTTGAAGCGTGGCGCGCTCTCTCTCTCTCTCTCTCTCTCTCTCTCTCTCTCTCTCTCTCTCTCTCTCTCTCTCTCTCTCTCTCTCTCTCTCTCTCTCTCTCTCTCTCTCTCTCTCTCTCTCTCCCTCCCTCTCCCTCTCTCTCAGGATGGAAAGGAGGGACGCGGTTGAGCACAAATGGGTCGGTCTGTCCCTAGGGAATACTTTCTCAAAAACTGAGTGGAAATACCACACCTTGTACCAGTTTTAAGAATGCCACGAAATGCTATAGATAGAACTAAAAACAACGTTTACGTTATTTAAAAACAAGCACAAATAAATTACAAATTAGGACATAGACCGTGCAAGTTATAGAAATTGTTTTTACTCACTATCAATGCGTTTCACTGTGTTTTCACTGTGGAGTGTGTGTGTGTGTTAGTTGTAGTAATATATAAAGCTCGCTGTATTAAATGAAATGCAAGGTGTGTTACGACGGGAAAATCTCTAAAGAAAACTTAGGGTGATTTTAACGACGTATGCGCAGTGTGAGGTTTGGTAAGGCCGGAGACCAAGATTTTCACTTCCTTCCGTGTTGGCGGCGAGAAGATGAATGTGGCGGCGAGAAGATGAATGAAGGAGGAAGGAATTTTATTCCTTTGAACAAAAGGATGCGGAAGAAATGCAAATAAATGAAGAATATTCTGCATCGTTCTCGCTTCGTGATTGCTCCCAATTGACAACCGTCGGGAATGCAGACACCGACATGCAGACAGCCAGCCAGGCAGACAGCTATACATATACACAAACGAGCTTAATTGAAACTAACAAGCCTGTCTCTATATGCATTGCACACACACACACACACACACACACACACACACACACACACACACACACACACACACACACACACACACAGGCCCGGCAGGAGTGAAGGTGAGGAGAGAGTGAGAGAAAGAGAAGCGTGTCACTGTATAGAGCGTGGGTGCCTCTGCGGGACGCTAGAATTAACCGGAGGAGCAGGCAGCGATTAGTTAATGTCTGCTTGTTCCTCGCCCCGCCCCATGCGTTACTGTCAGAGAGTTAGAGAGAGAGAGAGAGAGAGAGAGAGAGAGAGAGAGAGAGAGAGAGGAGAGAGAAGAGAGAGAGAGAGAGAGAAGAGAGTAATGATGATGAATAGAGAGGCAATTATCTCCCATTGATCAATTACTCCAGCATTGCATAGCGAGATGATGTCATTTACTTTGATATACTGACCTTGGTTCCCTTAGTGATCTGTTAACTAGCATATATACCATCAAGGCATCATCATCATCATCATTCATTACTCCTCCATCAAACATTAGTGTGTTGAACGGAATAAGAAAGACAGTGGAAGTTTTACATGTTTTTTTATGAGGTCTTTTTAATATTATGAACGAGGGAACGAGTCTTTTTGAGGGCGTAATGATGTGTAGAGAAACAATTAAGGCGTAGATGGAGTTGTAGGGAGAAGGTGGTTAGGCTAAAGGGTGAAGGTGTGGTCGTAGAATGTAGGAAAGAAAGTAACAAGGGTAATAAAGTAGTTATCGGAAATTGAGTTACAGAATAGCCTAAACTAACTTAATATAACCTAGCCTAACTTTTTCCCCCATCACTTACTTCTTGATACTTTCTTTCCCATTACCGTAGTTGTAGTGGTGGTGGTAGTGGAAGGGTAGAAGGGCTTTGTTAATGAGAGGAGACATCGTGAGGTTTTGTGAGTGAATGTGTATGAGTGTATGTTTATGAGTGTATGTGTATCAGTGAGTGTATGAGTGTATAATGAGGCAAGGACGTGGCTTTAGGTTCGGCTTTGTGTTCAAGGGGCAGTGTGATGATGGTATACAGTAGTGATGGACCGAATGTCTATTTTCCGTATTCGCGAATGCGAATGCGAATGCGAATATTTGGTTTCAATATTCGCGAATGCGAATGCGAATTGCGAATATTACATAATATTTCAATTAAGTAATACACTATTTGTAATATTATACAGGTAGCTGAAATATTTTGTATGTATTGTAGGAGTTCAGAGTTATGTCTAAAGTAAATTCCATTCACTTTTCTATGTTGCCAGGTTGCGGGACGAGGACCCACTCTTACACGAATACTTACGTGATAATATCTTACATGAATAATCATTATTGCAAAGTTTACACTTTGCAATGTCATTAGAGATAATCGCGAAATAATCCCAAACCACACATGATGTGACTGGACGCCATTACGCAGTAGGCTGCTGCAATATTGTTCTCTTTCAAAGAATGCTGATTGTGCTCGTGGGTGACAGAGAAGAGCGCGTATATGCTTACTGTAGCATGGCGCACGAGGCAATGATTTGAGTAAGTTCAGTAACAGTGACCTTGAGAGTAGCGGCTCAGCTGCGGCTGCCACTCTGTTGAAGGGTAGAGGATGGAGGTAGTGTCCGAGGGACACTACCTTGGTTACCTGCTTTGGCTACCACTATACCTCCTCGCCCCATTCTTTTAACTAACGGTCGGCTAAACTATTAATATATTTATATGTTTGCTTGTGTAATATTATGTTCACTTGTTTTTTTTCTTCTTATTTTTTGTAAGTTTATTGATTTGGGCATAATATTCGCATATTCGCAAAGAACTACGATTGGGAGTGCAAATGCGAATGCGAATGCGAATATCGAAAAAACATGCGAATATTCGCAATTGCGAATGCGAATGCGAATATTCGGTACATCACTAGTATACAGTATAGCGCACTGAGGAGGATAGAAGATTGCGAGGTAAATGCTGCACAAAATATGATGGGAGATGTAGTTATTGTGTATTGCATGCAGGGGGGGGGATAAGAAAGATCAGTTAGTGTGGGGAGGAGTAGGGCGGTGGATCGTTGTGTTAGGAAGGTTGTGGAAGTTAGGCAGTTCAGTTAGAGTGGGGAGGAGTAGGGCGGTGGATCGTTGTGTTAGGAAGGTTGTGCATGGAAGTTCGACACTGGGGAGGAGTAGGGATGTGAATCGTTGTGTTAGGAAGGTTGTGGAAGTTAGACACTGGGGAGAAATAGGGGTGGATCGTTGTGTTAGGAAGGTTGTGGAAGTTAGTCAGTTCAAGACCCGCCGTTGTGAGCAGGGCATGGTGGTGTTGAAGGGGAGAGCCTGAACATTGTGTAGGCAGGAAGGCAGGGAGAGGGGAAAAGGAGAGGGGAAAGGAGGGAGGAATGGAGGACGCGAGGGAGGTTGGGTATTAGACCATCGCCTTTTCCTCTCTCCTCTCTCTTCCTACTTGCTTCCTGTTACCTATTCGTCATGTACATATAATAGCTTCCTTATCTTTTTTTTTTTATGGTGTGCCTTGTGATCAAAACCTCTCGCGTGGCTCATAAATACGTCAGCCCAACACATCGTGAACACTTCATCTTCCTCTCCCACCTGCGCCAGCCCGTGCCTCTCCCTTCCCTTCCCTTCCCTCGCCTCACTCCTCCCTTCCCTTCCCTTCCTTCGCCTCAGTGCTCCCTACATCACGATGGGGTAAATATAGGGAAGAGAGGCCACGTTTAAATGAGAGTCTCGCGTCGTACGTTGAGCCAAATTTTGACAGTAAGCTGGGGTAGCGCCAATGTGTGTATGTGACTCTGTGTGTGTGTGTGTGTGTGTATTCATCTAGTTGTATTTTACAGGGCCAGAGCAACGCTCGTATGGCCCCGTCTCCATATCAACATTTATTTTTCTCATTCATCTTTAGTGTTGGCCGAAGCCACCACCCCGGGAGGCGGGTCACAAACCCCCGGCTAACACCGTGGCCACCGAGAGGATGTCATCTCGGTGGCCACGCTAACACCCGGTACCCATTCACTGCTGGGTGGACAAGGGCTCAGGTTTTAAGGAAACAGCCCAACTGTTTCCGCTCCACCCGGGGATCGAACCCGGGACTTCTCGGTTGTGAACCGAGCGTGCTTCCCCTACACTAATGAGTACCAGTGTAGAGAGAGAGTGTGTGTGTGTGTGTGCGTGTGTGTGCGGTGTGTGTGTGTGTGTGTGTGTGTGTGTGTGTGTGTGTGCGTGTGCGTGTGTGTGTGTGTGTGTGTGTGTGTGTGTGTGTGTGTGACTAATAGAGGGAAAGGAAATACTCAACACACAAACACATGTCCTATTCGTGCGTGTTTGCGGTTCATCTCGTTGCTTTGGGTTTACGAGGCAGGCATGGAGAGTTAGAACACCTGTGCCATCCGGGAGGTAACTTTGACCGTAACACAGAGTTTAGAGGTATTGAGAAGGGCTGGCTGGTCTTGGTTAGGGAAAAGGATTGGGCTTGGCTAGGGAAAAGGGCAGGGCTTGGATGGGGAAAAGGGTTGGGCTTGGACACTATGGACAGTGAAAAGGGTTGATATATGTTGGCTTGAATGATAAACGACAATAATTCGCCGACATGGCACAGATCTATGAAAGCTTGATAATGCTGTCCGATAACTGTTTCCCGTTTTCTACATGCGATGAACACTGGGGGACAACTATTTTTCTCTTTTTCTCTTTCAATATATTCTGATTCCGTATTGATAGGTAGCAAATAGCAAGAAACTGCGTGTATTCCATCTTTCTGTATTTTTATTATTGAAATTTCTAAGCCTCATTCACCATTTAGGATGCATTATCTTTTTTACCTCGTTTAGTAAGTAACAGGAACTACCACGTGTATGTCTCGTGGCCTCTTGTAGCTTCCTTATTTTCTTATATTCTTACATTGTTTACACTCACGTCCTCACATCACACTATCTTATAATTATCACCAAATTACACTTAACACCCTCGTAACACCTGCAGTAAATCCCTCTGTGTGCCGACAGGTAACAACACACCTCTTATAGTCATTACAACGTTTATGTCGTTTACATATTATGTCGTTGTACTTAAATGCTACTACGCTGTACTGGTAGTAAACGGCGATGCTACTACGCTGTACTGGTTGTAAACGGCGACCCAACTCTGTTACAAGAAATCTACGGGAGTATGCGAAGCTTTTATCACGTCTTTGTAACATGCCTTTAAACTGTTACTTTTATTCAGACTGTTGAAGTGGCTTGGAATGTTGATTATATATTGGACAGAAACAGACAGGCAGAGAATACTTCACCTCTGCCATATATACGATAGTTTTTAGGACTTTGTGATTGTGGCAGCGGGTTAGGAGTGTTGTGTGATGGCGCAGCAGCAACACCTTGGCGTATGTTGTGTTGATGGAGACGATTGTGATGGTAATGAGGTGGCGCACTCAGCATAACGCCTCGCGACCCTCATAACTGTTGCTGTTGCTACATCCGTGTAATTAGTCACAATAACACTCACCAATTAGCAGACTCCATCACTAATGCACTAATATACACATAGGTCATGCATGCAATATTTACCCACATCTATGTAAAGGTATGTACCTAAGTATAGAATATACGTATATCTAAATGAGTGCCGCATATTCATATAAAGAGTAATCATACTTTTAGCAATACAGCACAGTCTCTCTGCGGCTAATAGGTTCTACATTCACGTTTAGCACCACTAAAAACATGATTGGACAGTTCATATTTCCACCTGCTTATCGTCCCGTTATGAGGTATATAACAACATTAATTTAAGTTCCTAACATAACTGGTGGATGTATGCAGCAGCAGAGTTTGGTAGTGACAGTGGCGTGGCGGAGAGCATATTGCTGAAATCCCGTGTTTGCTCCTTTGACATTAACCATCTCCAGCACCACTCCACCACTATTACCACAGCACATGTAAGCGCCTTGCCGAACCCAAGCTCCTTCGTGGCATATTCAGGTGCATATTCACGTAAAGGCAATGTGTGCGTCCCTTACCACACTTAAAGGTCAGGCTGGTGTTGGGGAGCTTATATGGAAACATGGTTGGAAAATACCTATTGCTTGATGTGTGTGTGTGTGGGGGGGGGGGGGGTAAAGCGTTTTTATTGCCACATTTTTAGAAGCAGTGGCGAGGCTCAAGGGACTCTAGTTTACTGGCAGGTGATGCGTGTCAAAGCATTGGTAAAGTTTATTTTGTTTAAAGTATTATTGAACAAAAACTACCTTGACATTCATTTATTTATTCAAGTCCGTGATGATTGGGCTTTGGCATAGAACCGTAATTGAGAGAGAGAGAGAGAGAGAGAGAGAGAGAGAGAGAGAGAGAGAGAGAGAGAGAGAGAGAGAGAGAGAGAGAGAGAGAGAGAGAGAGGAGAGAGAGAGAGAGAGAGAGAGAGAGAGAGAGAGAGAGAGAGAATGTACATACGGTAATATATATCCTACTAAGTAACCATAACAACCGCTATAGAAATGGAAATCATCAATATAGAACTCAAGTCCACACCTACACGTCCGCACCTTTGCCTCACAACCATCACACGGCAGGCAGACTATCTGAAACTCTCCTTCTTGACGCTCCTGTGATAAGGGAGTCCAAGTATAATCCCACAAAGGGAGGAATAAAGGAGACGTGACCTAAACGCGAGAGTAAACATACAAAGTAGATATGACGCCTTATCAGAGAGAGAGAGAGAGAGAGAGAGAGAGAGAGAGAGAGAGAGAGAGAGAGAGAGAGAGAGAGAGAGAGAGAGAGAGAGAGAGAGAGAGAGAGAGAGAGAGAGAGAGAGATGGACGATAGGGATAGATGTACAATTTCCAGCCTTCAGTAAGTATTCTGTTCAGGTTTCTAAGAAGAGGAGGAAGATTCTTTGTAATGTTATGCAAATGATTGTGTGTGTGTGTGTGTGTGTGTGTGTGTGTGTGCGTGTGCGTGTGTGCGTGTGTGCGTGCGTGCGTGCGTGCGTGCGTGCGTGCGTGCGTGCGTGCGTGCGTGCGTGCGTGCATGTAAACTTATGTAATCACTTTTTCGCCTTAGCTCCTAAATTATTTATCACACAGCCACACTTACCCATCAAAAGTTATTGTAAATGGATGGGTCTACAATTGTATCCCCGGCATTTCCAATTATCTAGCGGAAAACAAAACTTTCGGATTTTTGGTTGCTGAAAATATTCCAAAATTGACGACGATCAATGTTTTTGTTATTTTGACGCAAAACTATGAGTCGTAGAAGAAAATTTATCGAAGTAACAAAGGTTCATCTTGATGTGTTCTACATGATGCAGTACTCGGTTTGTCAAAACACCTCATGGTTGTTGAGAAAATGGATATTTCGTGTAAATGAACGAATATACTATTTTCTCGGTTAATTACCAATCAATATTTTTTTGCTTTACGCCAAATGATAGCCCTTAATCTACTTCATATTTACTTCGCTATACCTCTGCCACTTATCTGCTATAGTGTTTTAGTTATTGCGAAAAACGTGATTTTCCAAAAAAATCAAGGCATACCCCTTGCAAAATTTGCCAAAAATTTTGAAAAATAGATTTGCTTGAAAATTTGTTCCTAGCAGTTTTCGGACATGCTGAACACGAATCTGGAGTCAGTTTTCAGTTACAATGATTAAAAGTTCCTATTTCAGCCAATTCACAATGACATTCACAATTCACAATGTGTGTTTACCTATTTGTGCTTCCTCTATAAGTGCATACCATTAATCTATCGTTCTCGTTGGAACGAGCTCAGCCGTCAGGTAGTCAGTGCGGATATCAATAGGGAGTTTTAAAAGGAGGCTGGATCATTTCATCGATGGGGATGTAAGGTGGATGTAGGTAGTGTTAAGTAACAGGAACTACCACGTGTAGGTCTCGCGGCCTCTTGTAGCTTCCTTATTTTCTTATGTCTTATGTTCTTATGAGAGAGAGATCTGAGAAAAAAACCTTAGAATCCTGGAACAAAAATAACATGTCAACGATACCTTTATTTATTGTCTGGTTTAACCTCTTCACGCCCAGATCTTTCCATTAATATAATTATAAAATCGTCTGTTGTTAGCCATGAAATTAAGAAAAGTAGCTTAATAAACCAAATTAGTTAGTCCACAAGGATATTAAACAGGTCATATCTATAAAATATTGCTTATATTTACTAAAAATCGTCGAATGGGACCCAAATTGCAATGGAAATTACGTTCTGGGCCTCAAGGGGTTAACAGGAGTGGGAGGATTAAGTCCCTGAGTCCACCCTTGAGTGACGTGGTTTTCTGTGGTCTTGGTGTATTGGGGATTAAAGTTCAGTAAGGACAAGGGGAAGAAGGAGCGTTTGCAGAGTCTGTCAAGGTCTTCATTATTAAAGTTCTGAGCTGAATAGACCGAGTACATAGATTCTAATCTGAGTCTGGTCTTGTCAGAGTTTGGGTTTCTCTCTCTCTCTCTCTCTCTCTCCTCTCTCTCTCTCTCTCTCTCTCTCTCTCTCTCTCTCTCTCTCTCTCTCTCTCTCTCTCTCTCTCTCTCTCTCTCTCTCTCTCTCTCTCTCTCTCTCTCTCTCTCTCTCTCTCTCTCTCTCTCTCTCTTCTCTCTCTCTCTCTCTCTCTCTCTCTATATATATATATATATATATATATATATATATCCCTCTCCCTATTTATTCATCAGATGAGTGACGTTTTGTCGCTACACTTGCACATCTCTACCTGACCGACAAGACATTTCTATACAACTCCCACGGACAGTTATGCACCAGCTTATACACGTCAAGTAAGCGTAGCTGAGAGCCTGCCACCTGCATGGTACGATGTATTAGTTACAAAATGATGAATTGATGAAGTTATAGTGAAATTATATGTTAGGGAGAAAGTAATTTCTTAGGAATTGAAAAGCAAGTTTCAGAAAGTGATGTACGTAGGTGTGAGAGATTCATGTTCAGCTGATTAACCCCTTCACTCCCAAATCTTGCCTTTGTTATATAAAATTGTCTGTTGTCGAGCCATAAAATTACGAAAAGTAACGGAATATACCAAATTAGCGAGTCAAAAAGGATACTAAATAGGTCATATCTATAAAAACATTGCTTATATTCACAACAAATCGTCTAGTGGTACCCAAATTACAATGGAAATTACGTTATGGGCCTCAAGGGGTTAAGAGGGTTACTAACTGCCACTTTGTCAGTGAAAAATTTCAGGGTTGAGTGGGGTCAGGGATCGAACACAGGGCTACATAATGGCCTGCCTTATCTGGCGCACTTATCCACTTGATCACGAATGCGGTGCGTGTGTGTGTGTGTGTGTGTGTGTGTGTGTGTGTGTGTGTGTGTGTGTGTGTGTGTGTGTGTGTGTGTGTGTGTGTGAATAGAATAGAATAGAATATATTTATTTGCTCAGACTTTATAAAAAGTATGGAGCACAGCTCCTGTGTAATATATATACACATTCATAACCGAAAAATCATCTAAACAGCGTGATCAAAGCATTTACAAATTGTGCTAAATTTGTTAATATTATTAAATTTTTGTTCTGCATCAGCATTGTAAATTTAGAGTGATTTGGGTGTAACCTGTAATACTCTGGTATGTATCTGGTTCTTAACTGAATAATTTCCTCATTTTGACATTGCAACAGAACATGATATTCGTCTCCTAGTTGTCCGTCATTACATTGAGTACAATAACGCTCTTCCCTGCTTATTTGACTGTGTCTTCCAGTAATAATTGGCAGCTGATTATTTCCTGTGCGGAATTTAGTTAGAGAGATACGATTAGTTTTATTTAGTTTGGCTAAATACTCTTCAATCCCATAAACTTCTTTATACATCTTATAACTACTGCAAATGCCTCTGCTTGTTACATTTCTATACCACGTTGTTATCCATATATCTTTTTATTTCTGTTCCACCGCTTTCCTAAACCATTTTGGGTTGTTAATAGTTTGCGTCATCCACACTACTGGCAAACCACACTCAATACATATATTCCTTATACATTCTAGCCATGGCGATATATAAACACCACTTGTGTGTAGCTGCAATAAACAGTTGTACATTACATAACTTAATTTTGTTTGTTTTCCCATAATCAATTTAGACCAGTAATGAATCATCCTACACTTAATAGTAATTTCAAGTGGATACGCCCCTAGTTCTCCATATACAATATCGGTGCTAGTATATCTGTGTACATACAAAATATGTTTCAGAAATTTCATTTGTAATAGTTCTACCTCCCGAATGATATTATCACCCCAGACTTCACAACCGTATGTCAATACAGGTACAACCATGGTGTTAAACAATTCAATTTGAATGTCAACTGGCAAGTCATATTTGCGTGAGGTGCCAATTAGCGCGTACAAGGCCCTCGTTGCTTGTTCCTTTAATTCCAACTCCCCCTTCCTAAACCTCCCATTATAATTAAACAATATACCTAAGTATTTATACTCGCTAACTACCTCTAATTCCTCACCACCAAATTTGAAATTGTAATTACTTGTTTGTACTTGACCTCGGCTAAACACTAGTACAATTTTAGTCTTACTACCGTTAACTTTTCATTTCCACTCGGAACAATAACTATGAAGAGCTGTTAGTGCCTGTTTCATGTTTGCCTCACTACTACATAATACCACTGTATCGTCTGCATACATCAACACTAATAAACTTAAATAAACATTCAGAAGATCATTATCGAAATCTAAATAGTTACAATTACATTCAATAAGCTTTTCTTGTAAGTCATTAACATAAAAAGCAAAGAGCAGTGGCGATAGGTTTTCTCCCTGTCTCACACCCGTGTTACACGTAAATGTGTCAGACAGTTGTTGATCCAGCATTACGCAAGATTTAATATTATTGTACATACTATGAACAACCTTCAACAATTTACCGTTAATACCATCCCTAACAAGTTTATACCATAAACCTTTTCTCCACACCATATCAAATGCCTTTTTGTAGTCTACAAACAAACAAAACAATTTTCTCTTCTTCCACTTAAACAAGTCAATAACACATTGGAGCAAAAACATGAGGTCCAGGGTAGAATACTCCTGCCTAAAACCTGCCTGCGTTTCATTAATTATATGATTAGCCTCAGAATATTGTTTAAGGCGATCGTTCAGAATGGATGTAAATAATTTTCCCAAACAGCTTAACAAAGTAATTCCCCTGTAATTGTTCGTGTCGTTAGCGTCTCCCTTGTTCTTGTATAACGGCACTATTACCCCAGTCGCCCACTCTGATGGAAAAACACCCGTATCCAATATCTTATTGAATAGTTTGACGTATAAGGGACAGTAATTCTTGCGTGCATTTAATGTATTCATTAATTATATTATCAACACCAGGCGATTTATTATTTTTTAGCTTACTTATGCATATTTTTATCTCATCAGAAGTGATGGGACTATTCAATAAAGGCGAGTTGTTCTCACCAATGATTTCATAGTTAATGTCCTCGTTATTATAGTCGTCATCATCGGTAAATAGCAATCTAAAATGGTCGTAAAATTCGTCAAGTATAATCTTGCTCTCTTTGTTACTTTGATCACCTTTTAATATTTTCCAATATAACTTTGGTTCTTTACTTTTGACTTCTCTTAGTTGTTTTACTATATTGAGATTTTCTTTATTCTTCGCCCTTGTTATTTCTTTCTTGTATTTCTTACTTTTCTCTATCATAGCATTATACGTAGTGGCAATTTTATGTTCATTATGTTATTTTTAGCTTTGTGGTTAGCTTTGTGGTTTCTAGCAATAAAGCACTGTTTGTCATATCCTTTCATATTAGCATTATTACTCTTTTTTATATATTTGCTCTTACTACTCTGTGAAAAAATCTTTAAAGCAGGTTCTATTAACACAAGTTTTAACTGGTGAGTTATGTCATCCACAGTCATGTCAACCACTCCGTCAAGCAGCTCATTCACTCTGTTACCATCCACACTTCCCACGTACTCACTCTTTCTCTCATTTTTCCATCTTCCCGGTCTTACACAAGATGCTTCATTCACTTCACTACTCTCTTTACACGCTTGTCTCACCAGGCAAGAAAATTCTAACACAGTCTGTATACCACAGTGTACATCGGAATACAATGGATTGAATTCTAATACCTTAAATATTTTCACATGCTTAACAATATTGTGCGTACCGATAACGTAATCAATAGTTGTATTGTAGGTGGTTGTGTATTTTCCAATCCCCATATCATAACCAATTCTACCGTTAAATATAAAAACATAATTATTTTTACACACTTCAACTAATTTCTTACCGTAAGAGCTTCTGTCAGGTGTACCATCCTGATTGAATCTATTCTGTAAACAACCTGAGGAACTTAAAACACAATTAACATCAATTTATGTTGGTAGATTACTAACTGTATCCTCACTGATTTGAGCAACGTCAGACAAAGTGCCAGTATGGGCGTTAAAGTCACCACATACAACATGATAACAGTCAGAATTAGATAGAAATAATTCATCAAGCTCATCAAAGTGTTGTGGCTTGCCATACCGTGAGTGACTGGGAGGAATGTAAACACACGTGATAAACAAGTTTTTCTCTAAACCAACCTCTCGTCCATATACGCATACAGATAGTAAGGTTTCATCACTACTTTTGATTTCTTTCCAACTAAAACTCACAGCGTTTCTTACAGCAATTAAGAGACCTCCGGATTTATATCTACTTACGGCGTTCCTGTTCTTATAGACAATATCAAATCCACTATTTTCCATAACATTCCTTATGTTGTTCATATCGGCATCATCACACTTGGTTTCACACATGCACACTACATCATAATTCATGATAAACACAATAAACTCTTTTAATGATAGTTTAGATTTTAACCCGCAAACATAGATCGTCAAAATGTTAAGGCTTAAACTCTGAGTGGTCGTTATGTTGGTCGTAAGACCTTGTGGAGTGGCGCTGCGTGAGTGTGTCGTGGTTTGCTTACGCGTATTACTGCGTGTGTGCTCAAGACTATTGCTTGTTTGAGTCGATGTAGTGTCTTGTTGAGGTAGTGGGTTATGTATCTCTGTTGTGTCACTTGTGTGTGTGTGTGTGTGTGTGTGCACGGGGAGGTCATAGATGTAACCAGAGTGGGCGGTATGCAACAGAGGGCGTTTGATGTGGGCTGCGCTGGCACGGAAGATGAGTGACGTGGGTGACGCTGTGCTGGCAAGGGCAAGGCGTGAGGCGTGAGGGCGTTAGTGAGTAATACACACAGACACAGGGACGCAAGGGTATTGTTGGGACACCCAGGGTATTTGTAGACTATGAACGGCACTGATAGATAGATAGGTAGATATATAGATTTATTGACCACAGTTTTATAACACAAAAAAAAACTCATAAGTAATGAAAATACAAAATCTCCACAGCAAGTAAAACACCGTAGTCCACAATATCAATAGTCATGCAAAATATAAATACATACATAATAATTTAATACAACAAATGCAATCATGCTCTCCCACGGATGCCAGAGCTGTTAGGTTCTCCATGCGCATAAAACGATGATGTGCTTTACTGATAACTCGTATGTATTGCTCCTAAAGTGGAAATGCGGAAATCAATGAATATGGTTTAATTATTTACGTATGCTTCCATTTGTCACACATGTATTAGTCATCTCAGAGCAGCCTCGGCGGTGCCTGTGTGGCGAGGGTGTGAGGGAGGGGAGGGGCGCCTGTAAAAACACTGATTTATAAGGTGATTTATGAGGTGTGGCACGTTCTAGCGGCCCTGGGAGTCACTTTGAAATTTCGCTATGATGTTCCTGACAAGTGAGCACTGCCTTGCGTCTTAGGTAATGATTAATGTTAGGTTACGTAGCTCATGTTGTATGTTTTTTTTTGTTCCCTTGGCCAGTCTTTTGTGATGTAAAAAAAAAAATGTGTGCTTTAGGTGGCGTGTTTTTGTACCTAGGGCTGTGCTGCTAGTCGTGAGTAATTGGAAGTAATGGCATATAAGTATATAAACCAAAGTATATAAATAATAATAAGTATATAAAGTAAATAATAAGTATATAAACCTATCTTGCGTGTAGGGTCTGTGATATTAACCTTTAGATGGCGCAGACATTACCACAGTATAATACAATAGCGCAGACATTACCACAGTGTAATACAATAGATGGCGCAGACATTACCACAGTATAATACAATAGCGCAGACATTACCACAGTGTAATACAATAGATAGCGCAGACATTACCACAGTATAATACAATAGCGCAGACATTACCACAGTATAATACATAGCGCGACATTACCACAGTATAATACATAGATAGCGGCAGACATTACCACAGTATAATACAATAGCGCAGACATTACCACAGTATAATACAATAGCGCAGACATTACCACAGTATAATACAATAGCGCAGACATTACACAGATATATACAATAGCGCAGACATTACCACAGTATAATACAAAGGCGCAGACATTACCACAGTGTAATACAATAATAGCGCAGACATTACCACAGTATAATACAATAGCGCAGACATTACCACAGTGTAATACAATAGATAGCGCAGACATTACCACAGTATAATACAATAGCGCAGACATTACCACAGTATAATACAATAGCGCAGACATTACCACAGTATAATACAATAGCGCAGACATTACCACAGTATAATACAATAGCACAGACATTACCACAGTGTAATACAATAGATAGCGCCGACATTACCACAGTATAATACAATGTCACAGATATTACCACAGTGTAATACAATAGATAGCGCAGACATTACCACAGTATAATACAATGTCACAGATATTACCACAGTGTAATACAATAGATAGCGCAGACATTACCACAGTATAATACAATAGATAGCGCAGACATTACCACAGTATAATACAATAGCGCAGACATTACCACAGTGTAATACAATAGATAGCGCAGACATTACCACAGTATAATACAATGGCACAGATATTACCACAGTATATTACAATAGATAGCGCAGACATTACCACAGTATAATACAATAGCGCAGACATTACCACAGTATAATAACAATAGATAGCGCAAGACATTACCACAGTATAATACAATAGCGCAGACATTACCACAGTATAATACAATAGCGCAGACATTACCACAGTATAATACAATGGCACAGACATTACCACAGTATATACAATAGATAGCGCAGACATTACACAGTATAATACAATAGCGCAGACATTACCGCAGTATAATACAATAGCGCAGACTTACCACAGTGTAATACAATAGATGCGCAGACATTACCACAGTGTAATACAATAGATAGCGCAGACATTACCACAGTATAATGCAATAGCGCAGACTTACCACAGTATAATACAATAGCGCAGACATTACCACAGTATAATACAATAGCGCAGACATTACCACAGTATAATACAATACGCAGACATTACCACAGTATAATACAATAGCGCAGACATTACCACAGTATAATACAATAGATAGCGCAGACAGTTTCCACGTATATACAATAGCGCAGACATTACCACAGTATAATACAATAGATAGCGCAGACATTACCACAGTATAATACAATAGCGCAGACATTACCACAGTATAATACAATAGCGCAGACATTACCACAGTGTAATACAATAGATAGCGCAGACATTACCACAGTATAATGCAATAGCGCAGACATTACCACAGTATAATACAATAGCGCAGACATTACCACAGTATAATACAATAGCGCAGACATTACCACAGTATAATACAATAGCGCAGACCATTACCACAGTATAATACAATAGATAGCGCAGACATTACCACAGTATATACAATAGATAGCGCAGACATTACCACAGTATAATACAATAGATAGCGCAGACATTACCACAGTATAATACAATAGATAGCGCAGACATTACCACAGTATAATACAATAGCGCAGACATTACCACAGTATAATACAATAGCGCAGACATTACCACAGTGTAATACAATAGCGCAGACATTACCACAGTATAATACAATAGCGCAGACATTACCACAGTATAATACAATAGCGCAGACATTACCACAGTATAATACAATAGATAGCGCAGAACATTACCACAGTATAATACAATAGATAGCGCAGACTTACCACAGTATAATACAATAGATAGCGCAGACATTACCACAGTTATAATACAATAGATAGCGCAGACATTACCACAGTATAATACAATAGCGCAGACATTACCACAGTATAATACAATAGCGCAGACATTACCACAGTATAATACAATAGCGCAGACATTACCACAGTGTAATACAATAGCGCAGACATTACCACAGTATAATACAATAGCGCAGACATTACCACAGTGTAATACAATAGCGCAGACATTACCACAGTGAATACAATAGCGCAGACATTACCACAGTATAATACAATAGCGCAGACATTACCACAGTGTAATACATAGCGCAGACATTACCACAGTATAATACAATAGCGCAGACATTACCACAGTATAATACAATAGCGCAGACATTACCACAGTATAATACAATAGATAGCGCAGACATTACCACAGTATAATACAATAGATAGCGCAGACATTACCACAGTATAATACAATAGCGCAGACATTACCACAGTATAATACAATAGATAGCGCAGACATTACCACAGTATAATACAATAGCGCAGACATTACCACGTATAATACAATAAGCGCAGACATTACCACCAGTATAATACAATAGCGCAGACATTACCACAGTAATACAATAGCGCAGACATTACCACAGTATAATACAATAGCGCAGACATTACCACAGTATAATACAATAGCGCAGACATTACCCCAGTATAATACAATAGATAGCGCAGACATTACCACAGTATAATACAATAGATAGCGCAGACATTACCACAGTGTAATACAATAGCGCAGACATTACCACAGTATAATACAATAGCGCAGACATTACCACAGTATAATACATAGCGCGACATTACCACAGTATAATACAATAGATAGCGCAGACATTACCACAGTATAATACAATGATAGCGCAGACATTACGACAGTAAATACAATAGATAGCGCAGACATTACCACAGTATAATACAATAGATAGCGCAGACATTACCACAGTATAATACAATAGATAGCGCAGACATTACCACAGTATAATCAATAGCGCAGACATTACCACAGTATAATACAATAGATAGCGCAGACATTACCACAGTATAATACAATAGCGCAGACATTACCACAGTATAATTTCAATAGATAGCGCAGACATTACCACAGTATAATACATAGATAGCGCAGACCCTTACCACAGTAATAAAACATAGCGCAGACATTACCACAGTATAATACAATAGCGCAGACATTACCACAGTATAATACAATAGCGCAGACATTACCACAGTATAATACAATAGCGCAGACATTACCACAGTATAATACAATAGATAGCGCAGACATTACCACAGTATAATACAATAGCGCAGACATTACCACAGTATAATACAATGATAGCGCAGACATTACCACAGTATAATACAAAGATAGCGCAGACATTACCACAGTATAATACAATAGCGCAGACATTACCACAGTATAATACATAGCGCAGACATTACCACAGTATAATACAATAGCGCAGACTTACCACAGTATAATACAATAGCGCAGACATTACCACAGTATAATACAATAGCGCAGACATTACCACATATAATACAATAGCGCCAGCATTACCACAGTATAATACAATAGCGCAGACATTACCACAGTGTAATAACATAGCGCAGACATTACCACAGTATAATACAATAGCGCAGACATTACCACAGTATAATACAATAGCGCAGACATTACCACAGTATATACAATAGATAGCGCAGACATTACCACGTTATAATACAATAGCGCAGACATTACCACAGTATAATACAATAGATACGCAGACATTACCACAGTATAATACAATAGCGCAGACATTACCCACAGTATAATACAATAGCGCAGACATTACCACAGTATAATACATATAGCGCAGACATTACCACAGTATAATACAATAGCGCAGACATTACCACAGTATAATACAATAGCGCAGACATTACCACAGTGTATACAATAGCGCAGACATTACCACAGTATAATACAATAGCGCAGACATTACCACAGTGTAATACAATAGCGCAGACATTACCACAGTATAATACAATAGCGCAGACATTACCACAGTGTAATACAATAGCGCAGACATTACCACAGTATAATACCAATAGTGATAGCGCAGACATTACCACAGTATAATACAATAGCGCAGACATTACCACAGTGTATACAATAGCGCAGACATTACCACAGTGTAATACAAAATAGCGCAGACATTACCACAGTATAATACAATAGCGCAGACATTACCACAGTGTAATACAATAGCGCAGACATTACCACAGTTAATACAATAGTAGCGCAGACATTACCCACAGTATAATACAATAGCGCAGACATTACCACAGTGTAATACAATAGCGCAGACATTACCACAGGTATATACAATAGCGCAGACATTACCACAGTGTAATACAATAGCGCAGACATTACCACAGTGTAATACAATAGCGCAGACATTACCACAGTATAATACAATGACGCAGACATTACCACAGTTAATACAATAGCGCAGACATTACCACAGTGTAATACAATAGCGCAGACATTACCACAGTATAATACAATAGATAGCGCAGACATTACCACAGTATAATACATAGCGCAGACATTACCACAGTGTAATACAATAGCGCAGACATTACCACAGTATAATACAATAGATAGCGCAGACATTACCACAGTATAATACAATAGCGCAGCATTACCACAGTGTAATACAATAGCGCAGACATTACCACAGTATAATACAATAGCGCAGACATTACCACAGTATAATACAATAGCGCAGACATTACCCCAGTGTAATACAATAGCGCAGACATTACCACAGTGTAATACAATAGCGCAGACATTACCACAGTATAATGCAATAGCGCAGACATTACCACAGTAGTAATACAATAGCGCAGACATTACCACAGTGTAATACAATAGCGCAGACATTACCACAGTGTAATACAATAGCGCAGACATTACCACAGTATAATGCATAGCGCAGACATTACCACAGTGTAATACAATAGCGCAGACATTACCACAGTATAATCAATAGCGCAGACATTACCACAGTATAATACAATAGCGCAGACATTACCACAGTATAATACAATAGCGCAGACATTACCACAGTATAATACAATAGCGCAGACATTACCACAGTATAATACAATAGCGCAGACATTACCACAGTATAATACAAAAGCGCAGACATTACCACAGTATAATACAATAGCGCAGACATTACCACAGTATAATACAATAGCGCAGACATTACCACAGTTAATACAATAGCGCAGACATTACCACAGTATAATACAATAGCGCAGACATTACCACAGTATAATAACAATAGATAGCGCAGACATTACCACAGTATATACAATAGCGCAGACATTACCACAGTATAATACAATAGCGCAGACATTACCACAGTATAATACAATAGCGCAGACATTACCACAGTATAATACAATAGCGCAGACATTACCCACAGTATAATACAATAGCGCAGACATTACCACAGTATAATACAATAGCGCAGACATTACCACAGTATAATACAATAGCGCAGACATTACCACAGTATAATACAATAGCGCAGACATTACCACAGTATAATACAATAGCGCAGACATTACCACAGTGTAATACAATAGCGCAGACATTACCACAGTATAATACAATAGCGCAGACATTACCACAGTATAATACAATGATAGCGCAGACATTACCACAGTATAATACAATACGCAGACATTACCACAGTATATAATACAATAAAATTATACGCGCAGACATTACCCACAGTAAATACAATAGCGCAGACATTACCACAGTATAATACAATAATAGCGCAGAATTACCACAGTATAATACAATAGCGCAGACATTACCAACAGTATAATACAATAGCGCAGACATTACCACAGTGTAATACAATAGCGCAGACATTACCACAGTGTAATACAATAGCGCAGACATTACCACAGTATAATACAATAGCCAGACATTACCACAGTGTAATACAATAGCGCAGACATTACCAACAGTATAATACAATAGCGCAGACATTACCACAGTATAATACAATAGCGCAGACATTACCACGTATAATACAATAGCGCAGACATTACCACAGTTAATACAATAGATAGCGCAGACATTACCACAGTATATACAATAGCGCAGACATTACCACAGTATAATACAATAGCGCAGACATTACCCACATAATAATACAAATAGCGCAGACATTACCACAGTATAATACAATAGCGCAGACATTACCACAGTGTAATACAATAGATAGCGCAGACATTACCACAGTATAATACAATAGCGCAGACATTACCACAGTTAAAAACAATAGCGCAGACATTACCACAGTATAATACAATAGCGCAGACATTACCACAGTAATACATAGCGCAGACATTACCACAGTATAATACAATAGCGCAGACATTACCACAGTTAATACAATAGATAGCGCAGACATTACCACAGTATAATACATAGCGCAGACATTACCACAGTGTAATACAATAGCGCAGACATTACCACAGTATAATACAATAGATAGCGCAGACATTACCACAGGTTAATACAATAGCGCAGACATTACCACAGATACAATACAATAGCGCAGACATTACCACAGTATAATACAATAGTGCGCAGACATTACCAACCAGTATAATACAGATAGCGCAGACATTACCACAGTATAATACAATAGCGCAGACATTACCACAGTATAATACCATAATAGCGCAGACATTTTCCACAGTATAATACAATAGCGCAGACATTACCACAGTATAATACATAGCGGGAGACATTACCACAGTGTAATACAATAGCGCAGACATACCACAGTGTAATACAATAGCGCAGACATTACCACAGTATAATACAATAGCGCAGAAAATTACCACAGTGTAATACAATAGCGCGACATTACCACAGTATAATACAATAGCGCAGACATTACCACAGTATAATACAATAGCGCAGACATTACCACAGTATAATACAATAGCGCAGACATTACCACAGTATAATACATAGATAGCGCAGACATTACCACAGTATAATACAATAGCGCAGACATTACCACAGTATAATACAATAGCGCAGACATTACCACAGTATAATACATAGCGCAGACATTACCACAGTATAATACAATAGCGCAGACATTACCACAGTGTAATACAATTACGCAGACATTACCACCCGTATAATACAATAAGCGCAGACATTACCACAGTATAATACAATAGCGCAGACATTACCACAGTATAATACAATAGCGCAGACATTACCACAGTATAATACAATAGCGCAGACATTACCACAGTATAATACAATAGCGCAGCCATTACCACAGTGTAATACAATAGATAGCGCGACATTACCACAGTATAATACAATAGCGCAGACATTACCACAGTGTAATACAATAGCGCAGACATTACCACAGTATAATACAATAGATAGCGCAGACATTACCACAGTGTAATACAATAGCGCAGACATTACCACAGTATAATACAATAGCGCAGACATTACCACTGTATATAAAAATAGCGCAGACATTGCCCACAGTGTAATACAATAGCGCAGACATTACCAACAGTGTAATACAATTTGCGCAGACATTACCACAGTATAATACATTAGCGCAGACATTACCAAAAGTATAATACAATACGCAGACATTACACAGTATAATAAATAGATAGCGCATGACAGGTTACCCAGTATAAACAATAGGCGCGCATTAACACAGTATAATACATAGTAGCGCGAATTAACAGTTATAAATAGATAGCGCAGACATTACCACAGTATAATACAAGGAGACTTAAGGAAGTTTAATACATTTTAGCGCAGACTTTACCCTACTACAATAGATAGCGCAGAGACCAGTATTTACACTGTTCTGTGTGTGTGTATGTATGTTCTCTAACAAATGTTGTTTTGTTGGCCTCGTTAAAGCACATGGCGCATACTGAGTCATGTTTATTGGGAGTTAAATTGAGCTTTATCCGCGCATGAACTTCGGGGAGCATTATTTACAAGTCAATTTAATGGTAATTTTGGTTTATCCCTTTACCCTTTACCCTTGAGCCCTGACAAGTGATGGGCCCGGCAAGTGGTTCCGCTTTTGGGTGTGGTTGCTCTATTCAACGCTTTGGGTGGTGGGTGTTTCCCTGGCCGTAAAGCTACGTGTTCACATCACCAGGTCATGACTTTTGGCAATATTATTGGTCGCCTTTAGGAGGGGCAGAATGAAGGGGCTGTGACGATGACACTCTGTGATAAAAATGTGATGTTGGAAAGGGTGGATTGAAGCAAATGACTTTGAAAGACCATACACTCAAAACACCCTATAATGTGGATTGACAGAGGCTAATATCATAGCTGAAATTCGGGAAACTCCAGTAAACGTCACTGACGGAGTAAAGTATTAATCCCATGTGTGAGTGATGAAGGGCGCAAATTCCGGACATTAGGCAGTGACAGCATGATGAGGTGCTTAACACAAACACCAGGAACAATTGTGAGGCCACTCGGATAGCCTTCCAGCAGCCAGAGCCTTTAGGTTCATTTGGGACTTTACACCATAGTTGAGAAACGTTTCTTGTAAGGGAAGGGATAGAGGGGGCTCCAACTGTTGGGAATTGGGGGCTCGAACACAACCCCAAATTACGGGGCGGTTCCTGGGATGTAAGGATCAGGATGATAAAAGTTTCGGAGTGTGTTAAGGTAGAACACGTCGTTACCGGGATTGATTAAGTATACATAAATTTCGATGAGAGGAGGTGCACAGGTCCCAACACGTAGGGAGGTTATAGGATGATAGAGGAGTTTGGATAGTAGAGGAGGTTACAGGATAGATATAGGAGGTTACAGGATAGATAGAGGAGGTTACAGGATAGATAGAGGAGGTTACAGGATAGATAGAGGAGGTTACAGGATAGATAGAGGAGGTTACAGGATAGATAGAGGAGGTTACAGGATAGAGAGAGGAGGTTACAGGATAGAGAGAGGAGGTTACAGGATAGATAGAGGAGGTTACAGGATAGATAGAGGAGGTTATAGGATAGATAGAGGAGGTTACAGGATAGATAGAGGAGGTTACAGGATAGAGAGAGGAGGTTACAGGATAGATAGAGGAGGTTACAGGATAGATAGAGGAGGTTACAGGATAGATAGAGGAGGTTACAGGATAGAGAGAGGAGGTTACAGGATAGAGAGAGGAGGTTACAGGATAGAGAGAGGAGGTTACAGGATAGATAGAGGAGGTTAGAGGATAGATAGAGGAGGTTATAGGATAGATAGAGGAGGTTACAGGATAGCTATAGGAGGTTACAGGATAGATAGAGGAGGTTACAGGATAGATAGGGGAGGTTACAGGATAGATAGAGGAGGTTACAGGATAGATAGAGGAGGTTACAGGATAGATAGAGGAGGTTACAGGATAGATAGAGGAGGTTACAGGATAGAGAGAGGAGGTTACAGGATAGATAGAGGAGGTTATAGGATAGATAGAGGAGGTTACAGGATAGATAGAGGAGGTTACAGGATAGATAGAGGAGGTTACAGGATAGATAGGGGAGGTTACAGGATAGATAGAGGAGGTTACAGGATAGATAGAGGAGGTTACAGAATAGATAGAGGAGGTTACAGGATAGAGAGAGGAGGTTACAGGATAGAGAGAGGAGGTTACAGGATAGATAGAGGAGGTTATAGGATAGATAGAGGAGGTTACAGGATAGCTATAGGAGGTTACAGGATAGATAGAGGAGGTTACAGGATAGATAGGGGAGGTTACAGGATAGATAGAGGAGGTTACAGGATAGATAGAGGAGGTTACAGGATAGATAGAGGAGGTTACAGGATAGAGAGAGGAGGTTACAGGATAGAGAGAGGAGGTTACAGGATAGATAGAGGAGGCTATAGGATAGATAGAGGAGGTTACAGGATAGCTATAGGAGGTTACAGGATAGATAGAGGAGGTTACAGGATGAGATAGGGGAGGTTACAGGATAGATAGAGGAGGTTACAGGATAGATAGAGGAGGTTACAGGATAGATAGAGGAGGTTACAGGATAGAGAAAGGAGGTTACAGGATAGAGAGAGGAGGTTACAGGATAGATAGAGGAGGTTATAGGATAGATAGAGGAGGTTACAGGATAGATAGAGGAGGTTACAGGATAGATAGAGGAGGTTACAGGATAGATAGGGGAGGTTACATGATAGATAGAGGAGGTTACAGGATAGATATAGGAGGTTACAGGATAGATAGAGGAGGTTACAGGATAGATAGAGGAGGTTACAGGATAGATAGAGGAGGTTACAGGATAGATAGAGGAGGTTACAGGATAGATAGAGGAGGTTACAGGATAGATAGAGGAGGTTACAGGATAGATAGAGGAGGTTACAGGGTAGATAGGGGAGGTTACAGGATAGATAGAGGAGGTTACGGGATAGATAGAGGAGGTTACAGGATAGTTAGAAGAAGTTACAGGATAGAGAGAGGGGGTTACAGGATAGATATAGGAGGTTACAGGATAGATAGAGGAGGTTACAGGATAGATAGGGGAGGTTACAGGATAGATAGAGGAGGTTACAGGATAGATAGGGGAGGTTACAGGATAGATAGAGGAGGTTACAGGATAGATAGAGGAGGTTACAGGATAGATAGGGGAGGTTACAGGATAGTTAGAGGAGGTTACAGGATAGATAGAGGAGGTTACAGGATAGATAGGGGAGGTTACAGGATAGAGAGAGGAGGTTACAGGATAGAGAGAGGAGGTTACAGGATAGATAGAGGAGGTTAGAGGATAGATAGAGGAGGTTATAGGATAGATAGAGGAGGTTACAGGATAGCTATAGGAGGTTACAGGATAGATAGAGGAGGTTACAGGATAGATAGGGGAGGTTACAGGATAGATAGAGGAGGTTACAGGATAGATAGAGGAGGTTACAGGATAGATAGAGGAGGTTACAGGATAGATAGAGGAGGTTACAGGATAGAGAGAGGAGGTTACAGGATAGATAGAGGAGGTTATAGGATAGATAGAGGAGGTTACAGGATAGATAGAGGAGGTTACAGGATAGATAGAGGAGGTTACAGGATAGATAGGGGAGGTTACAGGATAGATAGAGGAGGTTACAGGATAGATAGAGGAGGTTACAGAATAGATAGAGGAGGTTACAGGATAGAGAGAGGAGGTTACAGGATAGAGAGAGGAGGTTACAGGATAGATAGAGGAGGTTATAGGATAGATAGAGGAGGTTACAGGATAGCTATAGGAGGTTACAGGATAGATAGAGGAGGTTACAGGATAGATAGAGGAGGTTACAGGATAGATAGAGGAGGTTACAGGATAGATAGAGGAGGTTACAGGATAGATAGAGGAGGTTACAGGATAGATAGAGGAGGTTACAGGATAGAGAGAGGAGGTTACAGGATAGAGAGAGGAGGTTACAGGATAGATAGAGGAGGCTATAGGATAGATAGAGGAGGTTACAGGATAGCTATAGGAGGTTACAGGATAGATAGAGGAGGTTACAGGATAGATAGGGGAGGTTACAGGATAGATAGAGGAGGTTACAGGATAGATAGAGGAGGTTACAGGATAGATAGAGGAGGTTACAGGATAGAGAAAGGAGGTTACAGGATAGAGAGAGGAGGTTACAGGATAGATAGAGGAGGTTATAGGATAGATAGAGGAGGTTACAGGATAGATAGAGGAGTTACAGGATAGATAGAGGAGGTTACAGGATAGATAGGGGAGGTTACATGATAGATAGAGGAGGTTACAGGATAGATAGAGGAGGTTACAGGATAGATAGAGGAGTTACAGGATAGATAGAGGAGGTTACAGGATAGATAGAGGAGGTTACAGGATAGATAGAGGAGGTTACAGGATAGATAGAGGAGGTTACAGGATAGATAGAGGAGGTTACAGGATAGATAGAGGAGGTTACAGGGTAGATAGGGGAGGTTACAGGATAGATAGAGGAGGTTACGGGATAGATAGAGGAGGTTACAGGATAGTTAGAAGAAGTTACAGGATAGAGAGAGGGGGTTACAGGATAGATATAGGAGGTTACAGGATAGATAGAGGAGGTTACAGGATAGATAGGGGAGGTTACAGGATAGATAGAGGAGGTTACAGGATAGATAGGGAGGTTACAGGATAGATAGAGGAGGTTACAGGATAGATAGAGGAGGTTACAGGATAGATAGGGAGGTTACAGGATAGTTAGAGGAGGTTACAGGATAGATAGAGGAGGTTACAGGATAGATAGGGGAGGTTACAGGATAGTTAGAGGAGGTTACAGGATAGATAGAGGAGGTTACAGGATAGATAGAGGAGGTTACAGGATAGAGAGAGGAGGTTACAGGATAGATATAGGAGGTTACAGGATAGATAGAGGAGGTTACAGGATAGATAGGGGAGTTACAGGATAGTTAGAGGAGGTTACAGGATAGATAGAGGAGGTTACAGGATAGATAGAGGAGGTTACAGGATAGAGAGAGGAGGTTACAGGATAGATATAGGAGGTTACAGGATAGATAGAGGAGGTTACAGGATAGATAGAGGAGGTTACAGGATAGATAGAGGAGGTTACAGGATAGATAGGGGAGGTTACAGGATAGATAGAGGAGGCTACAGGATAGATAGAGGAGGTTACAGGATAGATAGAGGAGGTTACAGGATAGATAGGGGAGGTTACAGGATAGATAGAGGAGGTTACAGGATAGATAGGGGAGGTTACAGGATAGATAGAGGAGGTTACAGGATAGATAGAGGAGGTTACAGGATAGATAGAGGTGGTTACAGGATAGATAGAGGAGGTTACAGGATAGATATAGGAGGTTACAGGATAGATATAGAAGGTTACAGGATAGAGAGAGGAGGCTACAGGATAGATAGAGGAGGTTACAGGATAGATAGAGGAGGTTACATGATAGATAGAGGAGGTTACATGATAGATAGAGGAGGTTACAGGATAGATAGAGGAGGTTACAGGATAGATAGGGGAGGTTACAGGATAGATAGGGGAGGTTACAGGATAGATAGAGGAGGTTACAGGATAGAGAGAGGAGGTTACAGGATAGATAGAGGAGGTTACAGGATAGAGAGAGGTGGTTACAGGATAGATAGAGGAGGTTACAGGATAGAGAGAGGAGGTTACAGGATAGATAGAGGAGGTTACAGGATAGATAGGGGAGGTTACAGGATAGATAGAGGAGGCTACAGGATAGATAGAGGAGGTTACAGGATAGATAGAGGAGGTTACAGGATAGATAGGGGAGGTTACAGGATAGATAGAGGAGGTTACAGGATAGATAGGGGAGGTTACAGGATAGATAGAGGAGGTTACATGATAGATAAGGAGGTTACAGGATAGATAGAGGTGGTTACAGGATAGATAGAGGAGGTTACAGGATAGATATAGGAGGTTACAGGATAGATATAGAAGGTTACAGGATAGAGAGAGGAGGCTACAGGATAGATAGAGGAGGTTACAGGATAGATAGAGGAGGTTACATGATAGATAGAGGAGGTTACAGGATAGATAGAGGAGGTTACAGGATAGATAGAGGAGGTTACAGGATAGATAGGGGAGGTTACAGGATAGATAGAGGAGGTTACAGGATAGAGAGAGGAGGTTACAGGATAGATAGAGGAGGTTACAGGATAGAGAGAGGTGGTTACAGGATAGATAGAGGAGGTTACAGGATAGATAGAGGAGGTTACAGGATAGAGAGAGGAGGTTACAGGATAGATAGAGGAGGTTACAGGATAGATAGAGGAGGTTACAGGATAGATAGAGGAGGTTACAGGATAGATAGAGGAGATTACAGGATATTCGTGCCACATAATATTTCAGAACTTATTTACGAAAACATGACAAATATGATTATCAATAGAGGAAATGTACCCGAATATATAGATGCCAAATAACATATATGAAAGTATATATTATTGATAATCATTTCCGCCTCTTCCTCTGTCATTCCTTATCCATCCCTCGCCCTTGCATCCGCCTTACCCCTATTCTCGTATTAACACACTTTTAACCTTTAGGAGATGTGTAATTAGCGTATTCATGAGGCATCGGCGGGTGTGCTGTAGCTACTCCGGTTTATCTTGAAGTAATTGACGCTACTTGGGTGAAGCTTGAATGAATGGTGATACTTTCCTATACAGATGATGAATTGCTTGAAAAATAATATGATGTTATAATAAATGTTTTTGCTCTTCAGGAATCTTATACAAGTGCAAAGAGATGTTCTGACTAGAGTTATTCCTCTGATTAGGCCATGACAGGATCCTGTTTTATATGAGAGGAGGCAAAACATAATTAGAACAAAAAGTCTTGTGGTGTTTGGAACAGTGCTTGGTGCGGCTTGTACTGGACAGAGGATTGGCTATAAGTGACCTCGACTCGTATTCTATATTCCTCCTCGTAGTGGTGGTGTGTGGACGGCGTAAGGTGCTTGAAACATAGTGAAGCTTTGAAACAGGAAGACACTGTGACACCTAAAGAAAGTGTGGGTGTTAAAAGTTCAGTGCAGGACTCGTAGACTTCTCAGGGACCTTTTGATCTTGTGTGCAGTGACCCCATCCCCCCCCAGGACGCGTGACAGCCCTCCAGGACCATGCTGGGGGTCCTCCACGCCCGCCGCAGGGCATACTCAGACTTCGGTGTGTATGAAGACTCGGACCATGGTGAGTATGCCCAATTGTGTGTGTGTGTGTGTGTGTGTGTGTGTGTGTGTGTGCGCATGCGTGCGTGCGTGCGTGCGTGCGTGCGTGCGTGCGTGCGTGTGTGTGTGTGTGTGTGTGTGTGCATGACTGCATGTGTGTGTTATAATGCCTGTAATCTATATTCTTACTATATGTTATTTTGCAAACTTTCCGTATCAAATGTTTGACTGCATCTTCCAGTTCAGTTATTTTTTCAATCTTTTTCTTGAATGATAACTGGCCGGTAAAATGTAAGTACCAGACTCCGTATGTAATTCATTCTGGGTGTCTGTACCTATAAATGCATGTCTCAAAGCTTTCGAATGTTTGCCATGCCAATTAGAAGATCCAGGTGGTATGTCAATGCCACTCTGTCGTCTGTCCTTATCTCTCTCTCCTCTCTTCTCTTCTCTCTCTCTCTCCTCTCTCGATCTCTCTCTTCTCTCATCTCTCTCTCTCTCTCTCTCTCTCTCTCTCTCCTCCCTCTCTCTCTCGTCCACTCCTCTCTCTCGTAGACATCTTCCATCTGCTTCTCTCGTCCTCTTCCATTCGTCACACCCCGTCATCCGGTCTTAGGCGTGTGCCACCATCCTTTGTAAGACACTGTCGCATGGCGATGATCTTGTCTTTACATTGATACAGCCATCTTGCTAGTCTCAGAAGGTTGCTTATTAGGTGTGCTGATGAACCTACCGTTAAACACTCCATGTGACCGATATACAATATGTTCCTGACAAACCAGCTCATCTTCAGGTGTCATGAGTTTGCTATTAATGATGCTAGATAATCCCACGGTCAACATTCACTCAGGTCCTACAGGAAGTCATATATTTCCTGATTTCCTGCAATCTAATTGGTAATCATTAATACGTAGTCGTACAAATGTTAAAGATTTCACAGCGGCCATACAACAAGCACCCAGGATCATTCGTCTGATGTTAAGCAACCACATGAAAAATACCGCAGTCGCAACCCCCATAAGAATCTCTCACAGGGCGTAAAAGAAGGCACAGAAGCATGATGAAGTACCCTTGCGAAATACAGCATGCAACCCCTATTTCCAATACGTGGGGAGGAGGTGCCAGTGCTGATCATCATCTCATCGCTACAATATTATTTTCAAATACTACGGACTAGGAATACCAGTTTATCATCATCATATGCATAGAGATAACTAGGAATATGGAGGATAGTCTTTTCGTTTTGAACGGGAAAAATATAACCATAATGGACCAACTACATGTAAATGCATTCTGCTTGTGTGTGTTGTGGTGTGTGTGTGTGTGTGTGTGTGTGTGTGTGTGTGTGTGTGTGTGTGTGTGTGTGTGTGTGTGTGTGTGTGTGTGTGTGTGTGTGTGTGTGGACTGCAGCAGGTAAGGAGGGTGTGGTAGACAGGGTATACTGAGGGAGGGCGATATAGGTGGTGGGGGGAGAGGAAGGGCCGGTCCTGCCTCCACGCCCAGCTCAGCTTTAAGATATCGTGGTGACGGGCGGGCGAGTGGTCGGGTGGGTGGGTGGTCGGGTGGGTGGGGCCATGTACTGTGAGACGGCACAGGGACAAAGGCTACGCACAGTACACGCTCTACGCCGGTCTGCCTGACACACACACACACACACACACACACACACACACACACACACACACACACACACACACACACACACACACACAACACACACACAACACACACACACACACACACACAAAGAAACTGACGATAAGCTTCCAAAGATTAAAAGATTTACAATAATCAGAACTCATCATAAATGACTTCATAATTATGAAACGTAAATCCTAAAGTGTTCGTAAACTTTAATGCATCAATCAGTTGGAAGGATGAATCATTACCGAAAAACCAATATTGGATTTCAGTGTATCCAACCACAACGCTTGCATTACCATTAATCATTAGCTTGTTTTTATGGACGATGAGGCTATGATGAACCCAGATCCTGACAACCCTCACCTTAGCACCATCATATCCGCTCGTTACCCTCGTTGACTTTTTTTTTTCTTTTTCTTTTTTTACATCACAAAGGACTGGCCAAGGACATAAACAAAAGAGTTACAAAAAGCCCGCTTAGTTGCCAGTATATAAAGGAGATATAAAAAGAATATAAAAAGAGGATGTAAGAGAATATAAAAAGGAGGGTGGACCAATTTAGTTCTTGAGATGTCTTGTTGATTAGTTGACTAGCAGGTGCCTGGTCACAATCCATCACTACATATACTCCTCACGTTAAATGCATTACTTTATCATTCCCTGGCATGCTACCTTTGGACAGAGAAGTCATGTTAATGGTTAATTAGACAACAGGCTGTTTGTATGCCACTCATTAATGCAGAGATAATCCATATACGAGCACGCACGAAACTAATTGCTCGTAACTAAATAACTAAGGTAATTTCAACTCCTGTTAAAATATAATTATCTACCAATTCATACGGCTATTAGCATTATTAGTATTATCACCAACGTTGTTATTATCATTAGTATCATTATCATTATTATCATTATAGTAATTTTCTTTGTTGATTGCTTGGGTGACGAGCTCCAAACATGGTTGCTTTTGTGAATTATTGTGTGGAGGTATGGTGTGGTTGTGATGGTGGTGATGCAGTAGTGTTGTGGAGGTGATGGTGTAATGGTGGTAGTGATGACTATATAGTGATGATGGTGGTGGTGATGTGATGATGCGTGGTGTTGGTGTTGTTATGATGGTTGAAATCGGGGTAAGTCGTGTGATGGTGGTTCCTTCAGAACAAAGGTTAGGTTAGGTTAGGACAAAGGTCTGTTTTAAATAGACCTGATAATAAGATGATTCAAAATTTAAGATAAGTTTTCCTTGCTTGAAACTTAATATTTTTCTCTACTCAATCATTATAGTTAATCATTAAAACACTCTAATGTAAACTACAAAACATTTATTTTCGATAAATTTTGCAAGATTTATTTATTAGCCTTTCGACGGGGCAGCATTCGAGATTCATTTAGTACAAAAATTCGCGCGTTCTTTTGTTGGTTGTCATGTAAACTGTGGTTGGTTCCTTGGCCTCAGTTATAGTGGTAGAAGCTCGAGTATTCCAGCCACGCTTGGTACACGAGCACCGCACAAGTCACCACGCTGACACAGTCCAACACGTGGTCCCAAAAGTTCGACTGCTCCTCGTCGTCGTCATCAGTTGAAGGAGGAGACTCACGCTGGCTAATACGTTCCTCCTCATCGATCTGAGGGGAATATTCGTCATGGCTATACCACTCTTCCTCATCGATCTGAGGGGAATATTCTTCACCGCTATTACATTCCTCCTCATCGATCTGAGGGGAATATTCTTCATCGCGTCCCTCCTCATCGATCTGAGGGGAATATTCTTCATCACGTTCCTCCTCATCGATCTGAGGGGAATATTCTTCATCGCGTCCCTCATCGATCTGAGGGGAATATTCTTCATCGCGTTCCTCCTCATCGATCTGAGGGGAATATTCTTCATCGCGTTCCTCCTCATCGATCTGAGGGGAATATTCTTCATCGCGTTCCTCCTCATCGATCTGAGGGGAATATTCTTCATCGCGTTCCTCCTCATCGATCTGAGGGGAATATTCGTCATCGGCAAACCACTCTTCCTCATCGATCTGAGGGTAATATTCTTCATCGCGTTCCTCCTCATCGATCTGAGGGGAATATTCATCATCGGCATACCACTCTTCCTCTTCGATCGGAGGGGAATATTCGTCCTCGAGGGCCGAGTAGTGGTCGTCCTCGGAATCGGTTTCGGGTTCGAGGGCCGAGTAGTGGTCGTCCTCGGAATCGGTTTCGGGTTCGAGGGTCGAGTAGTAGTCTTCCTCGGAATCGGTTCCCTCTTCGAGGGCCGAGTAGTAGTCGTCCTCGGCCTCACTGTCGTCGTCCTCCTGGCTGGGGTTCTGCACTTGGCCGCAGTAGCCGTAGCAGCGTTCCACCCACTTGAAGTAGCCGCGCACGCTGTAGCGGGGATCCTTCGCCGCCTCGATACAACGCCCGTACCGCAGTGTCAGGTTGTGCAGGTAGTCGACGCACGTGATGAACCCGACGTCCTCCTGCCTGACGCCGGGAGGATACCCGTCCCCGATCTCATGCTCGATCTCCACATTGAGAAAATACTCGGGGCGGACAGATGGTACCTCTGGCTGACAGTCACCGCTGGAGGAGTCTCCCTCACCGTGCTGGGGGCTGCCCGGGGGCGCCGCGTCACAGCCGGTGTGGTGCCCTTCATCCTCCTGTGTCAGGCTGGACTCCTCCTTGTCCTCGCTGCTTGGAAGGTGTTGACCGTTGTCAACACCAATCCGCTGCCCATTACAGAACAGTGCCGCGAAAGTCTGTTCCTGTCCTGCAGTGGACTGCAGCTTTCCTCCCTCGAGGCTGAAGTTGAGGACCGCTGTGTCCCCCACCGTTGTGGTCTTCAGCCCCCGGAGAAGGTCCCCGAGGGTCATGTCAGAGGTCAAGACGGGGGTGCCACCGGCCAGGCAGCGCACCCTGACGAGGGTGTTCCCGTCTTTCTTACTCAAGCGTCCCATCTTCATCACGGCTGCCTGGGCGGAGGTGCTTCGCTCGAAGCCGTCGTGAGCACACTGCCAGTCCTCGCGGGGGAAGGTGAAGGAGGCGATCACCCGCCTCCCGCGCCCCCAGCACCCGCACGAGTACCAGCACGGGCGCCTCCCGTAGCTCAGCGTGATGGCGTCCACGGGGCCGCTGCCCCCCTGCACGGCGATGCTCGAGGTGACCTTCAGGCGTGAATTATTTTGTTTCATTTTTGTGTTCATATTGAAATGAATATGTTTGTCAAGAAGAGTTTTGGGGCGTCATCGGGGCACAGCATAAAAGGGGTTGGTAGTGCACGGTGTGTGGCGTGGTGGGTGGGGCAAGGGTAGTGGTAGTAGTAGTTCAGTTATGTTTCCATTATTTCGTATGTAACTTGCATAGTAGACTAGAATATGTAGAACACGATTTACAGCAAGTATAGAATGTTATATCAATAAACAAACACAGTATAGTTTGCACATACATACAGCAAAAAGCTTACAGGTATTTACATCACTTCTACCATCAAATATGAACCTAAAAACTCACACAAACATGAAGAAAATGACTATGAACACGCTAACAAACGAGAAGGGGAGGAGAAGGAGGACAGCCACGTATTCCTGGGATCTCAGAGACTGTATTTTACCGAACAGAAACGGCGGCGGCTCAAATACTGCAACACAAAACAAAAATAGAAAGGAGGAAATAATAAAAAGAATAAAAAGACAGAAAAGAGGTATAAAAACAGGACGCTGACATTCCGCTCCAAAGAGGAAGAAAAATAGAACACAGTAGTTTCAAAGCCAAACCAGCGCCTGCGGTGACCAGCCAATCACTCGCTCACACAGTTTGTTGACTTAACTAAAGGCGGCGTCACACTAGCACTTTTCCGTCTATTTTTTCCAGCAAATTTCTAAAAACTAACATTTTTTTTACTCCGAGCCGTCACACACACAATCGTTTGCCTGCACTACCAGTCAGCTGTTCCTGCGACTGTAAATAAATATGGCTCCGACGCCAGGGCAGGCTAGAGTACCTTACCGTAGATAACAGTGAAGTCGCCACCTGCAGTCATGTCGCCAGCCACCAAATAATACGAATTATAGCATCACTACTGATTTTTATGTGCCACTGAAGATGATACACAGCAGTTTATGTCATGACTGTATAATCTAGACAGGGCTCTGTCACGCCGGACTAGAACCCTCCTGAGGAGAGATAAGGAGAGGTATGTCAGGAGTCTCGCTGAGGATGTCGAGGGTCATTTGAACGCTAATGACCTCCGACCCGCCTACCGAGCCCTGAAGAAGCTCCGTTCCAAGTCTCCTTCTCGGGCGAGTGCTATTCGAACAGCAGATGGGCGCCTCGTGTCGGACATGGATGGGCAGATGGCTCGTTGGGCTGAGTACTTTGGGCAGTTGTTCACGGTGGACCCTCCAACTGAGCAGCTTCACACCACTGGGTTACAGGCAGTGGATGCCGATCCTCCCATTGACGAAACCGCACCCTCTCTTGACGAAGTCAGAGAGGCTGTAGCAAAGTTGAAGGGTGGAAAGGCAGCTGGTGTTTGTAATATCAGTGCGGAGCTCCTCAAAGCTGGGGGTGAGGCCATAATCCGCGGGTTGCATGCTGTCCTGACTGCCGTGTGGCAATCAGGTACCATTCCTCCTGACTGGAAAAGGGGGCTGGTCGTCCCTATCTGGAAAGGGAAAGGGGACCGTCAGGACTGCAACAATTACCGCGGTATTACACTGCTCAGCGTACCAGGCAAGGTGCTTGCCCATCTATTGCTGACACGAATTCGCAGTCATCTGGTGAAGCATCAGAGACCTCAGCAGTCTGGGTTCACGCCTGGTAAGTCAACAACGGACCGTATCCTAGCGCTTCGTGTCCTGGTGGAACGCCGACGTGAGTTTCGACAGGGATGCTTGCAGCCTATGTTGATCTCAAGAAGGCGTTTGACTCAGTGCATCGTGAGTCACTCTGGGATCTTCTGCGACTTCGAGAGATTCCTGCAAGGACTATTGGTTTGATAACTGGTCTGTATTCTGGGACTGAGAGTGCTGTGAAGTGTGGGGCAGGTGTATCCAGCTTCTTTCCTGTGAATACAGGAGTGAGGCAGGGGTGTATGGACTGGGTATTGGACAAGGTTGTAGATCAAAGTGATTGTGGAGCATCCGTCGGCAACACCAAGATCACTGATCTTGTTTTTGCCGATGATGCAGTAATCTTTGCTGAGTCGCTGGAGGTCCTGGTGATGGCTCTCGAGGCGCTGCACGAGGAGGCAAAGCCTTTGGGACTTGAGGTCTCCTGGCTCAAGACCAAGGTCCAGGTATTTGGAGACTTACTAGATGAAGCAGTACAGTCTGTTCATGCGTGTGGCGAGGACATTGAGATCTTGGAAAGTTTTACATACCTTGGTAGCGCAGTCCATAATGACGGCGGGTCACGTCAAGAAGTCTTACGACGGATTGGCATAGCCCACGGTGTTATGGACTCGCTCAGCGGGAGTATTTGGCGTTGTCGGTACCTGTGCAGGAGGACAAAGATCCGGATCTTCAAGTCGCTTGTGATCCCTGTCTTACTCTATGGTTGTGAGACATGGACACTAAATAGTGACTTGAAGAGACGAATCAATGCCTTTGGTAATAAGTGTCTTCGCAGAATCATGGGGTATCGCTGGGATGATTACGTGTCAAATCAGCGATTGCACCGTGAGACTGAATCGAGGCCTATTACCTGCATAGTCCGTCAGCGCCAACTTCGGCTATATGGGCATGTGGCACGCTACCCTGAAACTGATCCTTCCCATCGGGTTGTATCTGTAAGAGACAATCCGGCGTGGAGGAGGCCAAGGGGGCGCCCACAAGGCTCGTGGCTGGGGCAAGTTGATGTTTCTTGTCGAGAGCTGCTTGGTATGGGAAAGGAGCCTGCATGGGAACTCGCGCGTGGTGACCCCCGGGACTGGCGTCGTAGGGTGGGCGAGGCGACGCGCCCCCCGGCGTATGCCCCCAATGATTGATTGATTGATTGTATAATCTACCCTGTTTCAGCGTTGTTTTATGCTTTGTATCTGCAAATATAACTGTTGCGCATTTTGCTTCTCACGACGACAGACAGCAGCTGATCACCTTTCGGGCGGCAGGACACAAACTTGCCAGATCTTCCAAACTTGAATAGAATTTGTTTTCACGTTGGCAGAGGAAGTTTTATATATCCAAGCATCTTCCGCAGCTAATATATATAGACTTGTTTTACTTTACCTCTAATTTCCCTGAATTCCCCAGAGTGGCGACTCAACTGTTGGGTTAAAATACTAGCTGGCGACTTTACTGTAGTAGGTATAGCAAGGTCGCCACTCGGTTTTATTTTTGTAATTTGTTCATTTATAGCCCTAATATGACACAGATGAAGACACAAAATGACACAGACTTTCCAGATAGTCCCTTCTAACTTTCCTGAAATCATGGATGTACAAATGTAAGTATTAACGCCACCACACGTCTGTAAATAACAAAGAAACGTTGAACTGGCGACTTCACTGTTATCTACGGTAGGGCAGGCTATCGTTGGTATACACTTAATTATGTGTATTATCAATCGTAGACGCGCCAAACAAGTTAAAATACATACACATATATGCATAAAAACAGTAATAGATGAGCGGGCATCAGCCCGCCGCTGGAGCCGCAGCAACAGTCAGGTCACAGGTGGGCGGGGCGTGAGGTCACTCCCGCTCCTTATTTATGAGAAATTCTTCTGAACTACGTGTTCACAGCATTTCGTCTATAATTACAAGTTGAAGTCTTGAAGAGTGAGAAACGATTTTTGAGTGTGTCTTGAAAAATGTACACAACAATCGAGTCATGCGAGAGACTGTTGCCTGTTTTATAAAACTGGCTTTTAAATGTATCTACATGTGCAATAGTCACTTGAATATTTTTCATACTTTCAAATGTATTGAATTATATTTTGCAAAAAAATCCTGATTTATATCGAATATCTTTAAAGTAATCACTATGGATTTTGATTTGACTATGAAAGTTGTCTTCAACTTTCCATATGAAGACGATCACGATCGTCTGACTAAGACTGACTGATTCAGACGGACTAACTAGTCAGAGCGAGAAAAAACCAACGGAGATCGTCTAACTAGACGGAAAAAGTGCTAGTGTGACGCCGCCTTTAGTGAGTTGTAATAGTAGTGGTATGGTGTGATGGCAGTGGTTGTGCTGTGATGATATTAGTGGTGGTGTGGTGGTGTTGTGGTAATGGTAGCGATATGATGTAATAGTAGAAGTGGAAGTAGTAGTAGTAGTAGTAGTAGTAGTAGGAGTAGTAGTAGTAGTAGTAGGAGTAGTAGTAGTAGTAGTAGGAATAGTAGTAGTAGCAGGAGGAGGAGGAGGAGGAGGAGGAGGAGGAGGAGGAGGAGGAGGAGGAGGAGGAGGAGGAGGAGGAGGAGGAGGAGGACTCCCATGATGGAAAAATTGGTAAAGCATTCAATTCAATTCAATTCAATTCAAAATTCTTTATTGTCATGAACATATACACAATATATATATTGACTTAATTTCTTCATTGTTACATGGCAATGAGGACTGATACCTACTGGTATATTTTGCCCTCCTATTCTATATAATAACTGTATTAAATTATTAGAAGGCTAAATCTAATTTTCTTATATGTTCTATTGTATGCTACATCCTAACACAAAAAAATAAATATAAAACATAATTTACATGGTCATGAAATATTTCTTAATTCTGTATTTATAAGTTGATAATGAGCAATGATGGTCTATAGTTGTTGATACCTCGTTCCATATACGTGTTCCTTTATATCTAAATGTTCTGTGTATCATTGTTGTTCTGCCTTGTGGTACACGAAGGTTGCCTCTCTGTCTGGTGGGGTAAGAGTGTATAGCCTCACTGGTAGGAAACATGCCTCGCAATGCTATCGGCACCAACCGTTTTACATACTTAAACATCAATTTTGTAACACAGTATGAATAAACTTTAGAAAATGGTAATATTTTGAGTGACTTAAACAATGGGGCAGTGTGATCCCTTGGTCTTGATGATGTAATTATTCTGACAGTTCTCTTTTGCAATATTATAATCTGCTGAACATAACAATCATTTGCAGATCCCCAAACTTCTACACCATAAGTAATATATGGATATATAAAGCTGTTATACAAAGTAATCAAAGAGTTGGCATTTATAAATTTTCTAGCTTTACACAAAATCCCAAACTTTTTGCTATTTACTTTTTATGTAATTAATATGATGGAACCAAGACAATCTTTCATCAATGACTACATCTAAAAATTTTGTTGATTCTACATGATCTATTTTAACCTGGTCAACATAAACATTGAGATTAGTTTTCACTGTTTTACCTCTAGTTCTGAAAATCATATAATGAGTTTTTGAAATATTTAATGTAAGTTTATTAGCATAAATCCATCTCATCAACTTCTTCATTTCAGAGTTGATTTTTGTAAACAATTCATCAATATTTGGACCACTAAGAAATAAGTTAGTATCATCAGCGAAAAGTACAAGCAACGTCGAAATATTAATAATGTCATTAACATATATAAAAAATAGTAGTGGTCCCAAAACAGACCCCTGGGGAACACCAGATTTTAATTGTAATCATTTTGATTCAACTTCATTATATAACACATACTGATACCTATTAGTTAAATAACTTTTAATCCAATTACAAGCTGTACCTCTTATACCATACTGCTCCAATTTTCCTAACAAAATATCATGATTAACAGTATCAAACGCTTTACTTAAATCAAGGAATACTCCTAGCACATAGTCTCCTGCATCCAATGATTCTGAGATTTTGTCTACCAAGGTGATCAAAGCAGGATCAGTCCCATGGCCTTCCCTAAAACCAAATTGATATTTATATAAAATATTGTTCGATGCTATAAATTCAGTTAATCTCTTATGCATTATTTGCTCAAATATTTTAGAGAATATACTTAGTACAGAGACTGGTCGGTAATTATTCATTAGAGTACTGTTACCTACTTTAAATATGGGAATAACTTTAGCAGTTTTTAATTCTTGGGGAAAAACACCTTGTAAAAGAGACTGATTTATAATATGTGTCAGAGCATTTATGAAGACTGGATATGATAATTCAATGACATCAGCTGTTATTAATCATGTCCTGGACTCTTTCTCTTTAGCGTCTTTATTACGTGACTTCGTTTGTATCTGACAGATGCAAGAATATAGAATTGATGTTAGGCGCTGACAAATATTCCGAGTAATTTTGATTACAAGGAGGCAATGAATCACAAATTTTCTTTCCAATATTAACAAAATAATAATTGAAAGCGTTAGCAATAATTTCAGAATTTTCTTCTTCTCTATCATTCACTAAAATTTTGTTTGAAATCAGAGTCGATTTCTTCTTTTTATTTATAATTTAATTTATTATATCCCAAGATTTCCTGATGTTACCAATATTGTCATTAAATAACTTACTATAATGATCACGTTCAGCTAGACGAAGAACTTTTGAAGATTCTTTTTATAAGTTTTGTAATTCTTTGAAGTTTCAGTAGATGGTCTTTTTAATTGCAATAGGTATAGTTTGTTTTTATTCTTAATTGATTCCTTCATGGCTGAGGTTAACCAAGGCTTCCTATGCTTATAACCCATTTTCATTTTGATTATAGGAAATGCTTCATTATAGCATTTAGAAAAATAACTTTGAAATTTAGAATATGCTTCTTGGCAGTCAGTGGCATCAATAACATTATCCCAATTGACAGTGTTACACATTTCATTACATTTCTTTATACAATCTTCATTGAATATTCGCTTTGTTATTAAATTAACTTCTCTGTTTCTTATATAATTTTTCTTAATACAAAATATGGGAAGGTGGTCTGAAATATCTGCATAAAGAACACCATTAACATAATTATTGTTGTGAACATTGTTACAAAATATATTATCAATAAGTGTGGCAGAGGTACTAGTGATTCTTGTGGGTTTGTTAATAAGGGGTAGGTATGAATAACTTAATAGAGTGTCTATGAAATTTCACGTTGGTTTGTGATTTTTAACTCTAAGCAAATCTATGTTGAAATCTCCCATGATATACATCTCCTTATGTTCATTATTCACAATATTTAAGATATTACTAAAGGACTCTAGAAAGGAATCAACTGGGGCATCCGGAGGCTTATATACAACACCAATTATTACTTTATTACTGTGGTTCTCTGCACTGTCTAGTTCTACAAATAATTATTCAAAACTGCTATTATTAGTTGTTAAATCATTTCTCTCTTTAAAAAGTATATCTTCTTTAATATATAGTGAAACACCTCCGCCTCTCCTGTCTCTCCTGTATGATTCCCTCTGCACATAGCCCCTCATGTTATACAAATTGGTGTTTGTTTCACTTATCCACGTTTCTGTTAAACCAATAACATCAAAATTAATATTCAAATTTTGTACATAAGACATGAAATTGTAAAGATTCTTTGGAACACTGCGAATATTTAAGTGTAGTAAAGCTAAATAGTGACATTCACCCAATTCTTTAATTTCTTTATCAAATTTTTCTTCATCAAAATACTTACTTGATATATTGCCAATTTGCATATTACGAAAAAAATTTACATCTGGATCGACATCTAAAAGAAAATTTTCTGTTTCAATATCATTTAAATCAAAAGGATTGAAGGCAAGATCATCTAGTAATATTGAAGTTTATGTGGGTCTAAAATTTTCTCGAAGACATGCTATAAATTCTTCATCACTCTCTAACACATTAAATGGGAAGATACTTGTACTACAGCTCAGACACATCTCTTGACAGCAGCTATAATACTATGCAGCAGTTCTCCACACAGCACACACTGAACACCCTCACCCTCTACGACAGCCTCACATACTCCACAAGTCGTCAACATCTTGTTGTGTTGAAAAGTGTATCATTGCATGATATATCAACAAACATAAAGTAACATTGTTCATCATGTATGCATAGAGATAACATAGATATGAAATAGTTTTCTTACTTACTAAAATACGTGAATTGAAAATAAAAAATAAAAAATATACAACTAGTTTTAAACATAAAGAAAAAAATATTATGTTCATTCTACAATATTAATGTAACCCATGCGCGTTCATGTGGCAAATAATTCCTTTGTAATCATAAAGAAAAGAAAACAATAGTGCAAACAAGGCCACAGTATCCCGTTTCCCTAGGTCACTCGTTTTCTTCTCTCTCTCTCTCTCTCTCTCTCTCTCTCTCTCTCTCTCTCTCTCTCTCTCTCTCTCTCTCTCTCTCTCTCCTCTCTCTCTCTCTCTCTCTTCTCTCTCTCTCTCTCTCTCTCTCTCTCTCTCGTCATGAACTCTACTCTCTCTACTTCGCTCTCCTTTATCTCAGTCTGACTCCTCACTCCTCTCTTATTTCAAATTATCTAACACAATCCACATCAGACTCTTTTTACTTTCATGCCACTCTCCGATATAGCATAAGTTCATCTGAGTTTCCTCAACTGGCCTTACTGTATCTGTTCAAATCCTCAGTAAACCTTTAGCTAGATGACTAAACATCATATCTTTACCTCTTCATTTGCCTGGGCGCGCATACAAAGTGTCTCATTCAGATAATTGAGTAAAGTATATAACTTTAATTTATATACTCAGCTATATCAATATAAAATGTGCTCAGTAAACATCAAAACGATATTTTCAGCTGAATGAAATAAACTATCTATCATCTCTATTAAAGTTCGCATAGGCATCGAACATATAATAGGCATCATTATGAAATGGATGAATATAATAATGAATCTTATAAATAATAATAAATAAGTAATGATAATAATAATAATTAATAATGGTGAAAAATAATAATAATAAATGATAATTAATTAATGAATGTAAAAATAAAATAATTATAATTATAATTAAAATAAATAATAAAAACAATAATAAAAATAATATTGCTACTTATGATGGTAATAGTAATAATGGTAATTTTGATCAAATAATAATAAAAATAAGAATAATGATAATAATAATTATTATTTCAATTCTAACAAAAACAACAATAATAATAACAATAATAACAAATAATAATGATGGTAACGATAATGATAAAGATGATAGTAATAAAATGATAATAATAACAATAATAATAGCAATAATAAAAATATATTATTGTATTAAAGTTTACGGAGTTAGTGAAACATGGCAAGATGTTACCGCAGAGTTTATCACCCATATTTCTTCTCTGTACCGACTTTCCTCGCTCACCCTCGCGAGCGAAGCTTCATGTTAATGCGAAGGCCGAGCTTACAGATAAATACTTGACCGTTCTTCCTTTTTCTCTCTTGGCTCACGCCCCCCTAGGTAATTACCCACGGCCCCCTAAGGGGGTACGCCCCCAGGTTAAGAACCGCTTGTATAAACTGAATAACGGAGAGAGAGAGAGAGAGAGAGAGAGAGAGAGAGAGAGAGAGAGAGAGAGAGAGAGAGAGAGAGAGAGAGAGAGAGAGAGAGAGAGAGAGAGAGAAAAAAAAAATTAAGTAGTAATAATATTTCCAGCAATGAACTTCGTGTAGGTTTCAAACATATCAGATAATGAAGACGCGTCCTGAAAAGGTTTGTGTGTTGGCAGCCTGCTTCTCGACATTGCTTGGAGGCCAGACTTGTATAGAGCTATTCGTACTTACATTTGATCCGGAAATTTGAATTTCATCAAAAGTCACTTACACCTAGAAATGTCAAAATACCTCATTGACGTAAAAGTTTTTAAGAAGTATTTACAGTGTATTCATCCCATCCTATGTATAACGTAAGTTTTCTATAAAAAAATATTTCCCAACATTTTATCTTTTTTTCGTTAAATAATATAATTTCGTATACTATTATTAGATATGAAGGCAAAGCTCATCAAAGTATTACGAGTAATCCTCTTTGGGCCAACGAGGGTTCGTTGTTTAGCAGCCTCCCTTCCCCCTCATGCAATAGATCCTGCCCATCCGTACCTCTCTGCTTTGCCCTCTTTGATATTTTTTTTTATTCGCACTCGTACCTGCACTGATTCCACTCATTCCCTTTTTTTTCATCTCCTTTCTCCTGTGTTCTCCAATTATTACACACCGCCACTTAAGCTCCTTTTCCTTGTTTCTCGATCTGTTTTTCCTATATCGTTTGCACCACCAACACTCGTAAATATATATTGTTTGACTTTATTCTCTTATTTTTTTCCCTCACCTGTCCTTTCTTCCATCGATCTCTACACTTTCCATTTCCATCCTGTCTCGGCTCACTCACAGCATCTTCCCGTTTGCTGCCTCTCCCACATGCCTCTCGTCTTACCCCCGCCTTATGCCCCACGGTGCCGGTCTCATACGTCCAAGAGGTGATGGATATGTTTCGAGGAACAATCAATAATTCTGCCGCAGCGTTCTTGCAGCACAGAGTAAGACTGAAATGGATGTCCTTTACGCTCTTTCAGATGGTGACGGTGATATTGTCGATGGATGCTGGTGACGGGTTGTGCATCGGTGTTGATTCTTGATTTACTTAATCTTGATTTGCCCGTGTGGCCATGATGGCGTCGGTGATGTCACTGGGAAGTAGTGAGAGAGTGTGGATACGGTGATGTAGAGTAAAGTTTGTGTGACAGGTGTTGGAGGCGAGTTGTCCAATACGTCAAGGTTCTTGAGGCAACATGGTCCTGTTTGATATTTGTCTTTTGTTTCTTTTTAGGTAAATGTCTATCCATCGATCTATATATATTTCTACACACAAATGTACGTATATATACCTACACACGAGATTAAAAGGTGCAATAAGCTACGAGGACGATGCTGTTTAAGCAGCACTTTTGTGAAGCAAAATAGCAATTAAGGAACGAGAAAAATCCTTCGTTTGGATTTTTTCTTTAAAAAAAAAAAGAGACATTTTGGAGAGGAATTTTGGCGTCCCAAGGGATGAAATATAAATGAAGAAACACTGCCGGAGCGCCTTAGGTCCTTACACCAACAGCAGTGAGAAAAAATACAGGAATATGTGCACGATAGTAGTTATTACAGCCTCTGGCGCTATAGCTGTTGCTCCTCATATTTTTTGTTTCAAGTGCTTTGAGGGACTGTGTTAGGTGTTGGTAGATCCCAATTTAATCACAGAGCATTTCAGGCAAAGCTGCAGTCATTCCCATTCGAGTCACCTTACGCACAAAGTTCAGCTGCCTTCCTCTCCCTTTCGTCCTTCACTCCTGCCTCCTACCGCTTGCATGCTCGTTGGACAGAGGAAGAAGGCAGCTTATTACTGCAGATGCCCGGCTCTCACAGCTGCAGTGAGGTTGGTGAGAGTGAGAGACTGGAAGCTGGCAGGAAGAAGTGTACCGCCATGAGTGAGTGTATGACTGCAGCGCTGAGCCGGGCGGGGAACGGCTGCGTGTGGCTGGAGAAAGAAGAAAGGAGAAAAAGCGAGAAAGGAAAGCACGAAGGAGGATACCAGAAAGGAGAGAACATGTAAGGGAAAAAATAAAGTAAAGAGATTGGGAAGATAAAATAAAAGAATACCTACGAGTGAAAGGTTTGCAACTCAAATTAGTAAATAGATTAGATATTTAGCTAATTCAAATACAAAATATGTGAGCAAAATGTAGAATAGAAAAGAGTTGGTGACGCATGCCCTTTATATATCTAGGCTCGGGGCAAGGCTAGCAGGCAGACGTGTAGGAAAACCAATTAACACAGGAAAAATATGTACCAACAACTCACAAATCAATCTAGCTTACTTCTGCAAAACTCCCGCATTTTTTGTTGTCGAGATGAAAGGTATGAGATTGGAAACTGTACTTCCGCGTTGGAGAGAGGAACAGGGGAGGAATAGGAGGAAGAGGTAGATGAATAGAGAGGTGAGAAGGAGAAAATGATAAAACATGACAGGAAGAAGAGGAGGAAAATGGGAGATATTGAACAAAAATTAAAAATGAGTTATGTGATGCGGGGTTTTGACTAATTTAGTTGTGCTGGAAAATCAAAACGATGGCTGCTCCAATTTCCAGCACGGGTACTACAGCAACATTTTTTTTTAGTTTAGTTTTTCTACACATCAGGGGACGGTTTTTACGACTGCCTGGAGAAGATAAATATATGTTGGAGTGGTATTGTCGATCGTGAACTATGCTATATTCGTCGTCGAAATGTTGGTAAATGTTAGCTTCTTCGAGACACTTTCTACATCATGGAGCTCGTTTTTTTTTTTGGGTATGTGTTTCTATGAGTTGCACGCCGCAGAGACAGAGAGAGAGAGATTGAGAAGAGACAGAGAGACAGACAGAGACAGACAGATATAGAGAGACAGACAGAGACAGAGATAGACAGACACAGACAGAGATAGACAGACAGACAGAGATAGACATAGACAGACAAAGACAGAGAGACAGAGAGACAGAGAGGACAGAGAAAGAGAGAGCCAGACAGAGACAGAGACAGAGACAGAAACAGGGCAAGGCATCTCAAGGAATAGACAAATACAAAAAAAGAGGTGAAGAAAAATAGTGTCCGTGTGTGACCTGAATACTGATGAACGCTGAGGACGAGGCGAGAGGCGTGTGGGCGGTCGTCTCCGAATAGCACCCGAAGCAGCTTTTCTAATCGGGTTGAGGCAGGTCGTCCATCCGTGTGCTGTTGTTCATGCAGTACGTACGGGACGTACGAGATGGATGTACGAGACAGCACACACACAAAACTAAGAAATTTATTATCTTTTATATCTTCTGTTAATAATTCTCTCTCTCTCTCTCTCTCTCTCTCTCTCTCTCTCTCTCTCTCTCTCTCTCTCTCTCTCTCTCTCTCTCTCTCTCTCTCTCTCTCTCTCTCTCTCTCTCTCTCTCTCTCTCTCTCTCTCTCTCTCTCTCTCTCTCTCTCTCTCTCCCTTTTTCTCAATCTATCAATCTCTTTCTCTCTTTCTCAATCTCTTTCTTTCTCTCTTTTTCTCAATATCTTTCTTTCTTCCTTTCTCTCTCGCTCATACATACAGAATGAGCGTATACACATGACAAAGAGAAAACGAAGATTAGATAATTAATCACCTACTAATTAATTAAATATAAAAATTATAGATTAAATATTTAATCACCTGCTTACAGATTGTCTCAGTCAAGATGCGTTCACTTACAAGATCCCACATAAACTTCTCACCAATCTTCAGGTTAAACAACTCGAGGAGCTAATTTATCTAGTGATGCATGTGGTTGGTGGTCGTTTTGGGGAGAAATTCTATGACTAATGGTCGCTTAGTTGCAGAGGATCGACGCATCCATCACGTTATCTTTGACTTTGTTGCTGGTGGTGTGTGCGCGACATGACCCTCAGTTGATGTTACTGGGTTAGTGGAAACTTGCAGCTCCCTCGTCA
>JACEEZ010021527.1:65949-100949 GCA_016584305.1 Chionoecetes opilio | reverse complement strand
TCTTTTTTCTTCTTTAATTTATTTTACTTCTCAAGGTTTCAAATACCACCCCAGGCCACACACTGCGCTGAATACATAAGTACATGAACTGAGCGTATCACTGAAGTCTGGGTACTTAATACACTTACTTTTAGGAGGTGTTACGTATATGAAGATTGATTATGCGAAGAGATAAGCGTTGAATACCTTTTGTAGCTAATGAGAGATGAGTGTTGAATAATTTTCGTATTTATTACAATTCATTTTTGAGATTTTGAGTTAAATATTGTACTTGATAGTCTTTCATCGACGTGGTGTGTGGTGTCGCTTCAAAGACATCCCTGTGGTGTTGTCGTGTGTGATGTTTGATCTTCTTCTTCTTCTTGTGACCTTTGACGCTTAGTATCGCTGCATAGGTTCTCTTCAACTTCGTCTCCTTAGTTAACAATCGTGTCAACTCTTCCCCTGGCTATTTCTGATTAGCAGCAGCGAAGGGAGTGTGTGATGAACCATTTTGTCAGTCTCCCCAAACGAGGCAACAAAAGTTTATAAGGATTATTTTGAGGTCAAGGATCCTCGTAAAGTTGATATCTATGCCACCATCGTGTTTAGAGTCCGTAGTAATTTCACGAAGAGCAGTGGGATGAAGTTTATCAGTATTGCGGTGTTGATGGTGTGGCAGGTGGCTCGCCGCTGCCGTGTTGTCTGTGTCCCTGTTTCTGTTTACCCGCGAGTGTGTGTAAACAACCACATGTTTTGGACTAGATTCTGACCTAATATTACTGAACCCAATATTACCCCCCCCCCCCCACACACACACACATGAACGTCAGCACCCTTCGTGAACTCGAAATTGGGATAAAGGATAGGGTACGAAGTGTGTGTGTGTGTGTGTGTGTGTGTGTGTGTGTGTGTGTGTGTGTGTGTGTGTGTGTGTGTGTGTGTGTGTGTGTGTGTGTGTGTGTGTGTGTGTGTGTGTGTGTGTGTGTGTGTGTGTGTGTGTGTGTGTGTGTGTGTGTTTGCTTCATTGTTTGCTAGCGGGCTCTTCCATCACCCATCACGCCTTCCCCCCCCCCCCCCTCTCTCTCTCTCTCTCTCTCTCTCTCTCTCTCTCTTCTCTCTCTCTCTCTCTCTCTCTCTCTCTCTCTCTCTCTCTCTCTCTCTCTCTCTCTCTCTCTCTCTCTCTCTCTCTCTCTCTCTCTCTCTCTCTCTCTCTCTCTCTCTCTCTCTCTCTCTCTCTCTCTCTCTCTCTCTCTCTCTCTCTCTCTCTCAAACAAGTGTACCCTCAAAATAACTAGCGATTTTTATTTCTCTCCGTTATATCTCTTAAGGGCTAAAAATACAATAAAAAGTCATTCATGGGAGGGTGCAGGAGGAAAGCTCGAGCAACGGGAATTGGATAAGGGAAGGAGAGAGTTTGCTGACCGGTGGAAACTACTGACAGGAATAGCAACAAAGTGGAATGGCCGGTCAGGTAAAGGGTTGTATTGTACGTCCAGAAAGGCGACTCTGGCAGGAACGGTTTAGCGTGTTCACTGGACTGATGGACTGATTATGTTAGGGGGTGATTGAGGTGAAGGTAGGGATAGTGGTGTACATGTCTTGTTGTTGTTGTTGCTGTGTGTGTGTGTTTGTGTGTGTGTGTGTGTGTGTGTGTGTGTGTGTGTGTGTGTGTGTGTGTGTGTGTGCGTGTGCGTATGCGTGCGTGCTTCCTTCGTTAAATACCGTTTTAGTTTCTTGATTTCTGTACTAAAGAAATTTTCTGTACTATTTTTAGGTGTTATTTATATACACTTCCTTCCATTCCTATTTGTTTGCCCTTCTCGCCGTCCTTTATGTTTTCTGGAATGGCAGGAATTCTTTTCTGACACTTTTTTTTCCTAATTTTCATTAATTTGTTCTTGCTTTCTTTTCCGTATCTCTTTCAGCGTCACTTTTATATGCTCCCTGCTACATTCCTTTCTTTTTACCCTTCATGCTCGCTTGATATTTCGTGTATACCAATCCTTCACCCTTTGTTCGCATCCTAATCACATATTCATCTCCCACACCTGCCTCCTTTCTTCCTATCTTTTTATATTTATTTTCTCTTCATCACCATCCTTCTAATGCATCAGTTCTTCCTGTCTTCCTTTTCTCTTTGCCACATTCCTTCCCTCGTCTTTCCCTCCTTTAGGTACGTCGTCAAGGCTTCTCTCGCCTGGTGAATATTTCCATTATTAATCTTGTCATCTTTTTATCTTTTGTAATCAGTGCAGTCCCATTACCAAGGCGTGAGTCTGCTTCTCCTCAGACCTTATCATGAAAGCAAAGTATATCCGCAGGACGTTAACAAACTCTTGGATCTCCTCAGTCTTGGTTGCAGCGTTCGATCCCATTCTCGTCCAATCGCTTTTCTGGTTCCAGTGGTTTAATCGACGCCGAGGAAGTTTATCCCAAAGTCCCTCGAAAATGTTGATACCATAACGGTGCCAGTGGGATGTGGTGAGCCAGCTGACGGTCAAAATTTGAGATAAGGAGACTGAGCTGAGCCGTGCCTTGCCGATGGGTGGGGAAAGGGAAGGCTGGGGACACGCTGCGGGGATTTACTCAAGCTGTGGGGACTGGAAGATGTATGACGCGGCTGCATTTTTCTGGAAATAATTAACACGACGTATAACACGGTTGGACGCGATATTAATACAGCAACATCAAAAGACTGAGTTGATATTTTTGGTTTCTTATTTTAGTGATGGTTTCATTCTCAAGTTTTATTTAATCTTTATGAAGACTTTTAAGATATGCAGTTTTTTTTACCGTCTGAAGCTCTCCTGGCATTGGCCACATAAAGTTGCTTCCGGTTTTAATATAAAATATATGGTTTCCTGGCGTGCCTCTGCTGCTGCTGTGGTTGTTGCTGGCGCTGTTGCTGAAGCGTGAATGTGCTTCATATAGTTACCAAAATACCCTTTACAAAGTATTTTGACAGAAGTAGTCCCCGAAACCACTTGTAGTAGCATGATGAAAAAGAATATTGACCAGCAATGTTTTTCCGTTCAGCCCTCCCCCTGCGGTCCTAATGGCCTAAGCTGGCGGGGGCCGCCGCTCCCTGGGGTTCAGAAATGCTACTTCATCATCATGACTCCTAGACTGTGAGGGCGTCCATCATCGCTTCCATGCACAACTTTAGCTATTATTTAGTACCGGGTTGTTCCCTCGTTACTGGGAAGTGCACATCGTTGCCGGTGTGCTGACGGGCCGAGGTAAGCAGTCCTCAACACCTGCTGAACTTCGGGGACAGTGTGAGGGACTGACTGGCCATTATAACACTCAGCAAGGACGCTCATTCCTGCAGCGAAGACCAAAGAGGAGTCTTACCAACGGGTTCTTTGTTTTCGTTGCTTTGTTTCTTGTGCTCACAGGAAGGAAGATGAAAATAACTCACTCTGGTGGAGTTATGTCTTTGGGTCGTGGATGTTTTCATGTTTGATTTGATGTCTTTTCTATTTTCTTTTTGTGTGTGAAGCATACCATCACGCAGGAACAAAATAAATAGATACGTAATGAACAAATGAATGAATATGAGTTTGTAAATAAATGAAACAATAAATATAAAATTCATAAATGCAGTAGGAGAATTAAAAGATTAGAAATCAGCTAATTAGTTCATTAGTTTCCTAAGCCTCAAAGCGTGACAAAATTGAGCAAAATAATGTTAAAAGTACAATCTAGTTGCGAGCTCCTGATGTCACTTTTTTCACAATCCCGTCGCTACGCTGCTTCACTCATTCTTTACCTGCTCCTGCCCACATCAAGCCTTTTCATTAGAAGTTTCTAGGAATATTCACGATGCAAAATGTCTAAACTTGTAAATCATTTCAGTGCTAGCGGCTGCCACCTTTTTTATTTTCGCCCCTCAGTCTGAAAGTTTCTTTTTTGTGTTTTTTGGGGCACGTGTCTGTCCTTTGCCTTGATTGCTTCAGAAATGGAAGGTCAGAGAGGATGTTTAGTTTCCAGGAAAGGTTATTGTTTTATCTTATGATCTCACGCTTGTGTGGCGCGTTTGAGACGCGTGTCATTCTCTTTCTGACCATATGCAAAATGTTCGAAATTTCTCTTACCTTTCTTTCCCATTTTGATTATAAAACTGGTTATTATAAAACTATACATTATTAAATAACTTTTTACAAAACAACTTATATAAAACTGGAGACTAAGAAAGTTTCTAACTATAGATTAAAAAAGAGTTAACCAAGACTAGTTTTTTTCAAGATTTTTTTCAAACTTGAGAAAATTTTCTTTATAAGTAGGGAGACGAATTGATGCTTAACTAAATTACCTTGGAGCCACCCTCAGAGTCGCGCCTTGGGAGGGACTCAAGTGTTTGGCTTCCACACACACGCACACAAATCCTGTTTGTTCTAAGCAACTCTAACTATTCCATTTAGTTATCAGTTTAGCCGTCCTTCACTGAGGAGGAGGAGGAGGGACCAGAGAAGGATAAATATATGGAAGAGGAGGAGGAGGAGGAGAAGATGGAGGAGGAGGTCAAAGAAGAAAAGAAAGAGAAACTAATGGAGGATGAAGTTATAGTGAAGAAAGAGGAAGAAGTTTGAGGGATGGGGGCGTTAAAAGGATAGCAGCAAGGCGGGAGAAGCCTCGGGTCACGTTAGGTAACAAAGGTCGACCTCTCACCACGCCCTCCACGCCCACCCTCACGGTCCTCCACGCCTGACTACTCTGCCTCTTAGGGAAACCTATTTTTACCCTCGCTTTATGGTGGAGGAGGCCAAGGGGGCGCCCACAAGGCTCGTGGCTGGGGCAAGTTGATGTTTCTTGTCGAGAGCTGCTTGGTATGGGAAAGGAGCCTGCATGGAAGCTCGCGCGTGGTGACCCCCGGGAGTGGCGTCGTAGGGTGGGCTAGGCGACGCGCCCCCCGGCGTATGCCCCCAATGATTTATTGATTGATTTATGGTACAGTATTTATTTCTCTCCCGAAGCTTTAAGGCGCCTAACTGGAGGCTTGTGAAGTGGTAGTAACACGATTGTGGTGTGTGTGTGTGTGTGTGTGTGTGTGTGTGTGGTGTGTGTGTGTGTGTGTGTGTGTTGTGTGTGTGTGTGTGTGTGGGCGCGCGTCTGTGTGTGTGTGTGTGTTTGTGTGTGTGTGTGTGCGTGTGTGTGTGTGTTCCCCCGTCAAAGATATCTACAATTACTACGTTTCAAAAGAGTGTGGGCAGTGAAGCGTGCTGGAGTTGGCTGAGTAATTGGATGGAAACACAGCTAATTTGTTATACTTTGAGTTACACTTGCCTGTATATGATGGTTTGTGAGGTGCTGGGGAGGGGTTGGGGGGGAGGCTGTTTGGGAGGCTAGCAGGTTATGTACAGTACGTTAGTCTGAGAAATAAGTCTTGTAACTCCTCTAGCAGTGAAATATTGGAATCCTGCTTAGTCCTCAATGTGACAGCAGAGTTATCGGAGAACGTCCTTATCTCTCTCTCTCTCTCTCTCTCTCTCTCTCTCTCTCTCTCTCTCTCTCTCTCTCTCTCTCTCTCTCTCTCTCTCTCTCTCTCTCTCTCTCTCTCTCTCTCTCTCTCTCTCTCTCTCTCTCTCTCTCTCTTTTCTTACTTCAAGTGTCCTCCCTAGCTCAAACAAGAATAGTCCAAGAGTAGAAAAAAAGACTTCTACATACAAGATAGTTACTCAAATACATCTTTACCAAAAAAAATGGAAGAGTTGAAAAAGCAGTAATTTTATGTGTTTGAAGAGGTCTGACACTCCGCTCTTCAAGAAGTCCTCAATATGACAGGCTTTAGGAAAATAGTTGAAAGAAGTGAAATAGTTTGTTGGTGGTGGAGTCTTGAGGGCTCTTAACGTGCCTCTGGTCTGTAGGAGGTGCTAGTGTGAGAGTTTTTAAGACAATACACTACACTGTTTTTTTTAACGAGGTGAAAAACCCTGATCCCTTGCTGCTTACTGACTGATATTTGATGCCAGGAGAAGGGAATACTACGGTTCTTCTTAACTTCAGTTGTATTTTATCATAGTTAACCATATTATCAGGTAAATAGAGGCATAACTTTAAGCATGAGACCTTAAAATAGAATGGAATTTTCGCCTCGCTAAAAATATTGACTATAGTTCGTCAGGGAGAAAGTTTGGTGCCTGTGAGTGTATGTGCGATCGATGAGTACGTGTGTGTGTGTGTGTGTGTGTGTGTGTGTGTGTGTGTGTGTGTGTGTGTGTGTGTGTGTGTGTGTGTGTGTGTGTGTGTGTGTACTGCAAGAAAAATACAGTGTGGAAAAGCCCTGCCTGGAGCGAGTGTAACATCTTTTGTGAGGTTAACGTGGAGGAGGACGTGGCTTGACGGGAGTGGGAAGGCAGGGATGGGGCTGGAGGGCCATTATTGGATATTTGTGGCAAGGCAGGAGGAGGAAAAAAGTGGGTGGAGGCAAAGAAAAAGCAGAATGAAAACAAGAGGAAGAGGTGAAGAGGAGGGGAGAGCAAAAACAAGAAAAAAAACTAAGAGAGGAAAGGTTTGCCTGGAGGGTTAAAAACGGAAAGGAAAGAAAAAGTAAGAAGCAGACTAAAGGTGTGATAAGGGACCTATTTTACTTTGCGTCCGTAGATAGACGTGTGGTTGATAGAGAGGCTCAATTGTATGGATACTGCAGCGTGCAAAGGACAACGCAGTGAGGAGGAAGAAGAGTAGAAGGCCAACAACAACAACAATAACAACAAAAGCAACAACAGCATCAACAACAAGGAGGAAGATGGGCGGAAATAATACCTCAAATTGAAGAAAATCCAGTCATTATGTTGCCATTAATGACTCATTAACAAAAACAACAATGCCTAAAGCGGCGAGGTGATGATAAAATAAATTAGCCCGAAAATTGACGTTCTAAGCCCTTCATTATGTAGTGCGTGCCTGGTGGCGATAATGGTGGTGGTGGTGGTGGTGCTGTTTCCCTGAAGGGCATTTTAATGGGGCGCTTGACGAGTATTAGCTTTGCAATGGAGTGTTCCCGTAAATCGCTGGCGCCTAAATCTCCTGCATTTTACGCTTTCGGCGATAACATTACCGTGGAGCGCTGCAACATGAAGCCAAAATAACTAGGAATGCACGATGGTGGAAGGCAATTACGGCCGAAGGTATGTGACGAGGAGGGGCTCAGGGATGTTCGGAGGGTCCAGGAGAGGCTCAGAGACAACTCATTACTCTCACTCAAAGCAGCCCACAAGGAGAGAGAGAGAGAGAGAGAGAGAGAGAGAGAGAGAGAGAGAGAGAGAGAGAGAGAGAGAGAGAGAGAGAGAGAGAGAGAGAGAGAGAGAGAGAGAGAGAGAGAGAGAGAGAGAGAGAGAGAGGAGAGAGAGAGAGAGGAGAAAGAGAGAGAGAGAGAGAGAGAGAGAGAGAGAGAGAGAGAGAGAGAGAGAGAGAGAGATTCTATAGTCGCCGCACGTTTAGTTGGCAAGGGTGGGGCCCATAACTAATTCAAATTTAAGATGTGAGAGATAGTATGGAATTTTTACGAACATAATGAAACTCAAGAAGGGTTTTTACAGGTATAGTATTGCTGTGGTGTTGGTGCAGTATTGTGAGTATGGAGAAAGAAGTACCAGATTTATAGATCTATAACACGAAGTGAAAGTAAAGAGAAAGTGTGTTTGCAGAAAGGTACAAAAAGTATGGAAAGTGATACGTGAGATATGGACACGAGGTAGGAAAGAAGGTTCTTACCTGTTTGAAGTTTTGTTTTCTTGTGTTTTGAAAGCAGAGGAAGTGTTAAGTCTTTCTGTTTGTAGAGACTAACATTGGTGGCAGCGGTGGGATACGAACCCACGCCTCCGAAGAGACTGGTGACTCACTTATATAACAAACGTGACTGATAAAAAATAATATTAGAAATCAATCGATAATAAGTTAATGATGCAACATTGAAGTACATATACTAAAGTTCCTTAAGTATTTATTTTAAGGAAGAAAATTGATAGAAATACGTAGGTGGTTATTTTTTTTAAAGTGTTTAAATAAGGGAGTGTGTCTGGGATGTAGGAGCTGAATAGAGGTGGTGGGTACGCGGGATTCGATTAGGAGAGTGGAGAGTGGCTAGGAGAAAGGGCAGACAGAGGAAGTGAGAGAGGGGAGGTGAAAAAAGATAGTAAGAATTTACTGTGTTGTCGCCCTTTAGAAGAGTGAGAATATCTGGTTTTTATCCACCCTTTGAAGCGTAGGTCAACAAGGAAGGAAGACAAAGGCGTTGTACAGTGTTGAGGTATTGGTACAGTACACAAGGACCGATCTGAGGGGAATTGCAGGGTGCTCGAATTCACCTCCAACCCATGAGGGGGAAATTCATGCAGAACCTTCCTTCTATGTGCGTGAACAACCTTAAGTATCAATAATCGGGACCAGTTGTTAATTTACAAGGAGGGAATGTCACCCAAAACCCGCCCACTGCAGGAAACGGAACAGTAAATGAACCATAAACTAGTTATTATGGTCCGTTTAGATCTGGTACAGTGGATGTATAGTTGGGGAGAGCAAAGATGTAGAGGAGAGAACGAGAGAGGGGTGGTACTTCCGTCATTATTTTGTTTGTAAAATCCTACTTTACATAGTTTCTCTGCTTTTATAATCTACTCCGCTGTCACTTCTCTACTCATCACTCACAAGTCAACGGCCGAAAGTGTTGCACCACATCAGGTAATGACTTCCTGCCCCAGCATACTACTACTACTACTACTACTACTACTACTCCTACTACTACTACTACTACTACTACTACTACTACTACTACTACTACTACTACTACTACTACTACTACTACGATAGCTTTATACGTAGCTGCTCTTTCGTGGGAGACCAGGAGACTCTCTGATGAATGATTGGGACGCGACCCTCACGCTGCCGGCAGGTCCGCGGGGGCTGGTGGACCTCAATGGGCTGGGATAAGTCTTTCATGACTGACATCCCCCGGTGGCCAGGCCTCAAGGTGTGCTGTGTCAAGTTTTTTTGTGTTCAAGATCGATCGGAGACAGGATAAAGTTAGCCTGATATTGAATGTGTTTCCTTGGTTCATTGTTATGGTTATTTCTATATCGATGTCGTAGGAGGGTCCGTGACGCCACAGCTGACCGATCTTGCGGTGGTGTGGCTTCATCTAGTCTTTTCGGACAGGGAGTGAAATATGACATGATCAGGGTAGGCAGGCTGTACCGAACCCTTAGCTCCCCAACGAGTTTATTGAGGATTGGGTACTTCAGCCTTGAGCGGCACCTTATGGGAACAAAAGCTCATATTTGCTTGGGTCCGCTTTTTTACAGATGAGCGCAAGGAGAATATCGAGTGATTTATGCTGCTCACAGACTCTGATTTAGGGTACCCATTGTTGTCTTTGGAGGGTGCAGTGCGTGTGTGTGTGTGCGCAAGAAATGAAACCAGGTCGGGGAAGGGGAATATCACCCTCCAACACGCAGACTGCATATAAAGTCATTCTCAAATACCTGACAGCAAAACGATAGGTAAAAAGCGGACCACCTTGAGTAAAAGACAAGTGCAAATACCTCTCGGATGATTGCCTGACTTGCAGGTTAAACACACGGCAATTGGAGTACGCGAACAGCAAACACTCGTCGTTGCGAGAGTTTCGGAGACAAAGGGAGGGAAAACGAACAAGGAGGAACTGGGGACACGAAGAGACAGGGGGAGTAGCAGGAGGAGGCAGCGATGTATCCCAAAAGTGTACCAACCTATTTTATTCTTATTACCTACCGTTGCGTCAATTTTGGTCACATGAGTCATGAGGTACGGCATAAATCATGCACGAGGGGCGTAGTAAATTTTTCGGGATAATATATTGAGCAAAGAAGTTCGGGATGCTTATTAGTCCATCTATCGTTTTCTTTGATCTTTTTTCTCGAGTGGATAAGTTTTGTTCATGGGTCGTTTTTCTTTTTGTGCGAAAACGAAAAACATGGATGAAGTAGGAGAGAGAGAGAGAGAGAGAGAGAGAGAGAGAGAGAGAGAGAGAGAGAGAGAGAGAGAGAGAGAGAGAGAGAGAGAGAGAGAGAGAGAGAGAGAGAGAGAGAGAGAGAGAGAGAGAGAGAGAGAGAGAGAGAGAGAGAGAGAGAGAGGAGAGGAGAGGAGAGAGAGAAGAGAGGAGAGAGAGAAGAGAGAAAGAGATGATGCAGTTTTAGCTGGGACGCATCCGATGACAACAGCTAAAAAATAAAGAGAGTGTATCATGCCAGTCTCTCAAACATGATGAAAATGAAGCCAAAGTCGAGTGTACCAACAAAATTTCCATGAATTTAGAAGAGAAGAACAACAATAATAAAGATGACAAAAGATACTGATAATGAATAAACAAGAAGAAAAGAGGAAAAGTCAGGACAAAGGCTATGTGTGTGTGTGTGTGTGTGTGTGCGCGTGTGTGTGTGTGCGTGTGTGTGTGTGTGCGTGTGCGTGTGTATGCGTGACTGTTGTTGTAGAATTGTCATCCTCCTAAGCTGAAGGTAAAGTTTATGTGTCACAAGTGTTAGGAAGCAATTCACTCACCTCACCTACTCTAGCACTGTCTACTTAAAAACTCTTGTAGGTTATATTTCAAGGTTACAGACTCTTTATTGATCCCCAGCCTACCGTCGCCCACCCTCCAACACACACCCACGGCCACTGGCTTATGCTGGAATGGGCTGGGACTCGGCGTGGGAAGAGGGAGGGGGGGGGGGGGTGGCAGTGGTGGTGGCCAAGCCTTTACATCTGAAAGCCTTGTCGTGGGCAGGAAGTGTGGCCATCCTGTGTAGGTCATGTTTAACCCCTTCACGCCCAGATTTTTTCTTTGCTATAAAAAAATTCTATGTTGTCGAGCCATAAAATTAAGAAAAGTCACTTAATATACCAAATTAGCAAGTCGACAAGGATACTAAACAGGTCGTATCTATAAAATATTGCTTATAGTCACTTAAAATCGTCTAATGGTACACAAATTACAATGGAAATTACGTTCTGGGTCTCAAGGGGTTAAACGAATCTCTGCATGAATACCGTTTCTGAAATGGAAATATTCTAAAATAGATTTTTACCTCGTAGATTAATTTTCTTCTCTCGTGTATGGGTGACAATGGGATGAAGGTCACACTCAAACGGGAAACACGAGTATTGGCATGATAATGTACAAAGGTTTGGTTCAGTGTTAACCCCTTCACGCCCAGATCTTTTCTTTGCTATAAAAAATTGTCTGTTGTTAACCTTAAAACTACGAAAAGTCACTGAATATACAAAATTAGTTAGTGGACAAGGATACTAGACAGGTCATAGCTATAAAATATTGCTTATAGTCACTAAAAATCGTCTAATGGTGGCATAATTACAATGGAAATTACGTTCTGGGCCTCAAGGGGTTAACATTCGCGTATGCAGCTCCGACCTTGAAAATGTCATGACAGCTCCCGTAGACATAAATCAGAATATGAACCCCTTGAGACCCAGAACGTAATTTTCTATTGTTATTAGGGTGCCATTAGACGATTTTTAGTGACTATTAAGCAATGTTTTATAGATATGACCTGTTTAGTATCCTTGTCGACTAACTAATTTGGTATATTAAGTTACTTTTCTTAGTTTTATGGCTCGACAACATACAATTTTATATAGCAAAAGAAAAATCTGGGCGTGAAGGGTTCAATCATATTTTGCAATACCTCGCCAGGCGGTACAATGGAGTGCCAGGGAATGACGTGAGGGTGGAAAAGGGTGAGACGGAAAACGATGCTATAATGTGATTTGAAATTAGTAATAGAAAACTTGGTGATTTGTCAACTATTAAAATGATCTTACCTTATGTGTTTTTAATGTGTTTTCTCTCTTTTTTTCAGGTGAGTGTTGGATTCAGTATTGTTTGCAGACACTGAGTGAGTACCTAAATAACACACACACACACACACACACACACACACACACACACACACACACACACACACACACACACACACACACACACACACACACACACACACACACACACACACACACACACACGCATACACACAAACACACACACACACACACACATACACATATATATACAAAAAAACAAAACAAAAAAATAAGGTAGGCCATCGAACCACCATCCCCATGCATTATATGGGAAATGCAGTTTCTTGTTTCAAACAACCCTTTAGTCATAATGTGATTAGTTTGATGTAAAGAAATTTTGGACTAGCATCCTGTTCAGCAAGTGACGACGCTATTGTGTAATGTGTGGACTCGCTGATCCTAGACGTTCATTGCCTCTGGTTCGCGACATCGACAAGTGGTATTGACGTCTGAGTTATTCAAGTCACACTAGAATTTCAATTTCGGTTGAGTTTTGCCGCAGTTCGCATTGGCTGACTGTTGCAGGAAAGAGTTTGAAAGAAACCCTGCCCACCCACCTCATTCCGCCTGTGTGTGCATGTTTCGGGGCTTGTGTGTGTGTGTGTGTGACTGTGTGTGTGTGTGTGTGTGTGTGTGTGTGTGTGTGTGTGTGAGACTGTGTGTGTGTGTGTGTGTATGCGTGTGTGTGTGTGTGTGTGTGTGACTGTGTGTGTGTGTGTGTGTGTGTGTGTGTGATTGTGTGTGTGTGTGTGTGTGTGTGTGTGTGTGTGTGTGTGTGTGTGTGTGTGTGTGTGTGTGTGTGTGTGTGTGTGTGTGTGTGTGTGTGTGTGTGTGTGTGTGTGTGTGTGTGTATGTGTGCGTGTGTGCGTGTGCGTGTGCGTGTGCGTGTGCGTGTGCGTGCGCGTGCGTGTGCGTGTGTGTGTGTGTACGGTGGGGGGTAATGGTGGGTGTGATGGTACAGAGCCGTGGATGCATCGCGTATCACGTCCATATCAGCATCAGAGGCACGGCTGTCAAAACTGATGAACCGAGTTAACCAGAGATAAAATATGGTTTTCAACGAACGTGGATGTTGTCGAGTATTTCAAGTACTCTGACCTACATTTTTTTTCTCACTGAGTGGAGGCTTTCGAATTTCACTTTAGTCGGGAGTAGCGTAACATCATCATCATCATCATCATCAATCTGAAAGAACAACTTCATCCCCACGAACTTTTAGAGATTTTCCAAGACTCCTTTTCACAGCAAAGAGATGAGCCTCCCTACAGCGGGTGTGTCAGGTGCGCTGCGTCAATAACGGAGATCTCCCATTTGTTCCACTTCCTGGCTATCAAGTTGCCGCATCCCCTTCCCCTCTACATGATATCCTCCTTATTATAGACGTCATCCTCAAGTCGCTCTTCTGTGTGTGTGTGTGTGGTTATATATGTGTGTGTGTGTGTGTGTGTGTGTGTGTGTGTGTGTGTGTGTGTGTGTGTGTGTGTATGTGCGTATGTGTATGTGTGTGTGTGTGTGTGTGTGTGTGTGTGTGTGTGTGTGTTGTGTGTCTGTGTGTGTGTGTGTGTGTGTGTCTGTGTCTGTGTCTGTGTCTGTGTGTGTGTGAGTGTGAGTGTGAGTGTGAGTGTGAGTGTGAGTGTGTGTGTGTGTGTGTGTGTGTGTGTGTGTGTGTGTTGTCTGTGTGCGCATCGGTTGTTTCCGAGGAAATGTTTTGATCTGCCTGTACTTGACGTCGTAATGAAATGGAGCGAGGAATATATTGGTTATTGGTGCCGTGAATTAAACCCAGTTTATACCTATAGAGTTCACAACATTAATCAGACTTGAAATAAGCTGGTAAATGAAGTTGTCGACCTAGTAACACCGATATAGCTAAATGCCTGTACACGGTGACGTCAACATTAGTAGAAGAGCCTAAACATATACTTGATTAACCCCTGCATGCCCAGATCTTTCCATTGCTATATGAAATCGTCTGTTGTTAGCCATAAAAGTACGAAAAGTAACTGAATATACCAAATTAGTTAGTCGACAAGGTCATAACTAAACAGGTCATAACATACTAAACAGGTCATAACTATAAAATATTGGTTATATTAACTAAAAATCGTCTACTGGTACCCAAATTACAATGGAAATTACGTTCTGGGTCTCAAGGGGTTAAAGAGCCTTTGATTAAATTAAGATGCTTCTCCGTTCCACGTGTTGACTCTCATGCGTCCCTCGCCCTCCTTCCCTTGGGTGATGTCGTGTGGTTTTCTATTGGATGATAATAAGGCCTGGCTTCCCAATTACATGTTGTACAGGTACCGGAAAGGGAATGGGAGGGAGCCACGGGAATAGGCATAAGACAGACAGATAGACAGATAGATAGACAGAGACAGACAAACAAACAGACAGACACAGATAGACAGACAGACACAGACGGACAGACAAACACAGGCAGACAGACAGACACAGACAGAGAGACATACAAGACAGACAGACAAGCAGGCATACAGATATAGACAGACAGACATACAAGGCAGACATACAAGACAGACAGACAGACAGACAACACAAGACGGACAGACAGACACAGACAGACAGACAGACAGACAGACAGACATACAAGACATACATACATACATACCTACAGACAGACAAACAGACAGACAGAGGACGTCAGCCTTCATTTATATTTTTACTCACTTTTCTCATCTCACGAATGCCAACAAAAGGAGAATTTTTGAATTAGCTATGCGGAAATGTCTAAACAGGAAAATTAGTGTTTTTATATTGCGTAACAAAGGATTATAAAAGAATACGAACAATAAACACAAAAATAAAATGTTAGATGTAAATTACCAGGAAAAATAAAAACAAGGCGAGGATCCAACATTTTTATAACGAGAAGCTGCCTAAATTATATATTTTCATTAGGCTTCCTCGTGCACAGAATAAACGACGATGCATTAAAACAGTATGTGTGCCTTTCTCTTTCTACCATCATGCACAGTCGTATACAAGGCGTATGAGGAAGAAAAATATGTAGATGCCTTCAGATTTACGTATCAACTAAAGTAACTTGCCTTTCTGGAATTGTTTTAATGTTTACCGTAAGAAGGCTTAGTATAGCAAGTATTCTTTCCTTCCAGCATCAGCCTTGATTAGTTTGCCCTGCCACAAGACTTACATTTCTCCCACCATCATGTCAGCAGAACCCAAGGATATGTCTCCTCCTTCACACCCATGGCCAGTCAACCCCCGTCGTTCATCCTAAAACAATACTGTCACTCCTTTGGTCAGTTATCAAACCATTACCTTACACTCTCAGTTATGTCCAGCCACGACTCTTTAACCCCTTGAGACCCAGACGTAATTTCCATTGTAATTTGGGTACCATTAGACCATTTTTAGTGAATATAAGCAATGTTTTATAGATATGACCTGTTTAGTATCCTTATCCACTAGCTAATTTGATATATTCAGTTACTTTTCGTTATTTTATGGCTCGACAACATACAATTTTTTAGAGCAAAGGAAAGATCTGGGCGTGAAGGGGTAAAAAGACATATGAGTTATAATCCTAATCAAATCATCGTGTGAGAAGACAAGTGCAGGAGTGAGGATTATTCAATGTCACATCTTGGTTCAGGGACGCCGAGGCACGGGGATACATAACATGAGAGGCAAGATGACTGGCTAACATGAGGCTTGCGTTTTACAATGTCTCAGCTCAATTGTGTTCTTGAGAATTATCATAAGTGATTTATTCTGTGGAAGAGTGTTGCCTGCAGTAATCTCTCACACTCTATCCGCAGGCACGCAATGTTGACTTGGTGAATATAATGCGAATCAGGGGACAGAGTTAGGTCAAGGCGTTTTTATGTTACGCTCCGCTGGTTTAGTTTGGTTTTCATGACGCAGTTATACTCTGGTTTTTTTTAACAAGGCAAAAAATCCTGACCCCTTGCTGCTTACTGACTGATATTTGATGCCAGGAGAAGGGAATACTACGCTTCTTCTAAATTTCAGTTGTATTTTATCATAGTTAACCAGGTAAATCATCAGATAAACACAGGCATCATCACAGGCATGAGACGTTAGGATAGAATGGAATTTTTGCCTCGTAAAAAAAATAGACTATAGTAACGAAGCCAAAACCAGAAGACGTTCCAGTGCAGGCCGGCGTGACGTGTGTAGGTGTATGAGTGGCGGTGTTTCCCTATGCTGCTGAGGTCACCAATAAACTAATGTGAATGCGAACCTTTGAGGCCCAGAACGTAATTTCCATTGTAATTTGGGTACCATTAGACGATTTTCAATTAATATAAGCAATGTTTTATAGATATGACCTGTTTAGTTCCTTGTCCTAAAAAATTTTGGTATATTCAGCCCTTTTTTTCGAAATTTTTTATGGCTAACAACGACGTTTTTAATAGAAAGGGAAAATCTGGCGTAAAGGGGGGTTTAACCCTGCTCACCGAATTAAAAAAGAATCTCTCTCTCCCCCTTCTCTCTCTCTCTCTCTCTCTCCTCTCCTTTTTCCTCTCTCCTCTCTCTCTCTCTCCTCCTCTCTCTCTTCTCTCTCCTCTCGCTCGCTCCGCCCCTCTCTCTTCTCCTCTCTCTCTCTCTCTCTCTCTCTTCCTCTCTCTCTCTCTCCTCTCTCTCTCTCCCCCTCTCTCCCCCCTTCCTCTACTTCTCCTTCTTCTCTTCTTTTTTCTCTCTTACCTTATCCTCTCCCTCTCATCTGGCTTAGTATCTTTGCTCTCAAAAATGCTTGTTCCGAACCAACCACTTCCTCTCGCCCTTCGTCTTCTTGGTCTATGAGTGGCGGTGTTTCCCTATGTTCTGAGTCCACCTACTATGTGAATCTAACCTTGGGCCCAGTAACGTAATTTCCATTAATTTGCGTACCATTAGACATTTTCAATTATCAAACTAATGTTTTATAAATACTGTATCTTACCTTGTTCCTGTTATAATTTAAAAATTTTCACATTTTCGTATTTAGAAAAAAAATGGGATGTTTTGTTTGAAGTTTTTCTGGGCGTGAAGGGGTTGACTGTCACCTGAATTAGAAAGAATCTCTCTCTTTCTTCTTTTTCTGTGTCTCTCTCTTCTTTTCGTCTTCTCTTCTCTTTCTGTTTTCGTCTTTCTCTTGTCTCTCTTCTCTGCGTCTCTCTCTGTCTTTCGTCTCTCTGTCTGTCTCTCTTCTTTTCTTTTCTTTTAACTTAGGAATATTTTATTACACGTTTTGCAGCAGTGTACCTATGTTTGTTTGTCTAAAAATGTGTTTTGTGATTAGTTTTTTTGAGAGAAAAAACAAATTGGTCGTGTGTGTGTTGTGTTTGGTGTGGTGTGTGTGTTGTGTGTGTGGTGGTGTGTGGTGTGTGGTGGTGGTGTGGTGTATGTTGCGTGGTGGTGCGTGGTGTGTGTGTGCGTGTGTGTGCTGTGGTGTGGTGTGTGCGTGTGCCTCGTGTGGCCCATAAACCTTTCACATGACCCTTATACGTCGTACTAGGTACAACAAACAAGAAGATAGATAGAGTCAGGAACACGTCTTGTGGTAATTTCCTCCCTCTCGCCCCCTTCCCCCGCGTCACCTGAACACCTGAACTCGACGCATATTCCCGTTTTCTGGAAGAGTATGTGGGGTTTAATCTTGAACACGTCAGGTTAGGTTACGTTAGGTTACGGTCAGGATAGGTTAAGGTTTTTTAGATGTTCCATAGAAACTTTCGTGGAAATCACAATGAGGGTATTTTCGAGATTATCCTATGGTTAGTTTCGAAGCTACAGCCAAGCGTCTTCACTCGGAGACCACATACTCGCATAGAGAACGGGACTATGCCAACTCGATAGGTCAAACACGTGACTTCGCCTGCTGCACTCGCTCCAGCTTTGTCATCTAAACTCATTGACTTTTTGCCGTAAGATCTACGTTCAATGCAGCGTGAGCAGTAACAATTTTTGCTGCCTTCCTACTACTACTTAGATCATGAGTGGAGCATACATTTTGCAGAGAACAAGGCAGAGAAGGCAAGGCAGATAACTTTTTGCCGTAAGGTCTAAGTTCAATGCGGCGTGAGCAGTTACATTTTTTGCTGCTTTCCGCTTGAATACTGATTTGTCTTATTATATCTGATAACAATACACTCGAACAATGTTTTTATTTATGTTTTTAGGTACTACCTCGTGTAGGTCTCACGGCTTCTTGTAGCTTCCTTATTTTCTTATGTTCTTATGTTCTTATGTTCTTATGTTTTGTCTGGGACTGTAAGAATATTTCAGTATCATTATAGAAGAAGGAGGTAACTATTATAGCTTAATGTATGAACAGGGTCAATATATAATATGCCAATATAAATCATGATCTAAAAAGTACTACAACTTAGATCATGAGTGGAGCATACTGAGTGCTGTACTCCGGCCTTCTCCTCTACTGCGGCTCCTCCTTCTCCTCCTACTGCGGCTCCTCCTTCTCCTCCTACTGCGGCTCCTCCTTCTCCTCCTACTGCGGCTCCTCCTTCTCCTCCTACTGCGGCTCCTCCTTCTCCTCCTACTGCGGCTCCTCCTTCTCCTCCTACTGCGGCTCCTCCTTCTCCTCCTACTGCGACTCTTCCTTCTCCTCCTATTGCGGCTCCTCCTTCTCCTCCTACTGCGGCTCCTCCTTCTCCTCCTACTGCGGCTCCTCCTTCTCCTCCTACTGCGGCTCCTCCTTCTCCTCTTGCTGCGGCTCCTCCTTCTCCTCCTCCTCCTCCCAATACCACAGGAGGGCACGGGAGGAGAAATAGACACACATGCAGCAATTACCACAGCCGCAAGCCCGAACATAAATTATTAATTCACGTTAGGAACACTAATTTCAACTTTCGCAACACCGGTCCACAAGCACACACGGACGGCTGGCAATTGTGTTAAAGGTGCACTGCCTCGATCTCCTTTGTCCTACCAAGACACGCCAAAGGGATAGAACTATGACTTTAACCCATGTGCTGCTGCTGATGATGATGGTTAATGAGTGACGGGGCGGGGCGGGGCTGGCTGGCTTGAATGGGGCGAAGACGTCTAATTTGGCGCCCGGAATCAGGTGGTTAAACAATTTTAACTTTTCGAGATTATTTTTGGACGGACGGAAGAAGGAAAATGAAGCTGCGAGAAAGAGAAAACGGGAGAAAGAGGAATATTTCTTGAGAGCAGAAAGCATAGAGGAGAGGAAAGAAAATAATGAAAGAAGTAAGAAGTAAGAAGTATAAGTATAAGTAAAAAGATCTGAAGTGGGAGGATGAGAGAGATGGGAAGGCAAAGAGGGTTTAAATGGCACTCTTATTATGAGCTGCGGCCATTACCTTCTTGTTGGAGCAGAGTCGAGCGCCTCAGGAAGATAATTGTGCCTTGATGTGTGTGTGTGTCTGTGTGTGTGTGTGTGTGTGTGTGTGTGTGTGTGTGTGTGTGTGTGTGTGTGTGTGATATAAACATGAATAAGTTAGAAAAAAAAGAGGAAAGAATAAAAGACAATGAAAGACAGCACACACACAACACAGAGAGAGAGAGAGAGAGAGAGAGAGAGAGAGAGAGAGAGAGAGAGAGAGAGAGAGAGAGAGAGAGAGAGAGAGAGAGAGAGAGAGAGAGAGAGAGAGAGAGAGAGAGAGAGAGAGAAGAGAGAGAGAGAGAGAGACGGTACCAAAGTGAAGGCTACTAACACGGTCCATCTAACAATCAGCAAACGGGACAGGCAGGAGATAGAGGAGGAAATCTATGAGAGGGGAGGAGACCAGAGAAACAGAAGAGAAGAAGAGAGAGAACAGAATACATGAACAGAAAGAAAACGATGGGTGAAGGAGCGTAGAGAGTAGAGACAGACATTTCACAGACTCACTATAGCTATTTGAACATACATAGATCATCTCTCTACTACCACTACCACCAATACCATTACTACTATTACTCTAAATCCAAAAAAATAAGTAAAATCAGCCAAACGACAAGCTACTGTGAATTGTTTCTCTTGTCTTTGGCGATTTTAGATTTAGGAAAGATATAGGAAAAACTGGTTTGCAAATAGGGTAGTAGTAGGGTAGGGTAGGGTAGGGTAGGGTAGGGTAGGGTAGGGTAGGGTAGGGTAGTAGGGTAGTAGTAGGGTAGTAGAGGATTGGAACAAACTCAGCAAGTATGTGGTAAGTGCAAGGATAGTAAATATGTTTTAAGAAAAGGTTAGACATTTATTTGGATGAAACAACAGATGGTAGGTGTTAGGTGTACAGGAGCTGCCTGGAGTAGGTCAACTGGCCTCTTGCAGCCTTTTTATTTTCTTATGTTCTTATGTTACTCCTTACGAGGAATACATAGGAATACGCAAACAGTACCCAACCTTATACATATGTTATATTTTGCAGTCTCCTTATTTTCTTATGTTCTTATAACCACAGAGGTGCCGGTGTGGACTCTGGTGTGCTTCAAGAGTCTATCATACTAGGAAGGTTTTTCAGGTGTAACGCAAATAGGAGGTTGTTCCAGATATGAATGTTGCGGCTCTGACCAAGGAATGTCTTATACCTCTCCTTATACTCTATATTTCGTTTCTGTTGTTCCTCCTCCTCCTTCTTTTACTTCTACAATTAGTTCTTTTTCTTCTTAATTTTCTTTCTACTCCTCCTCTTCTTCGAACTACTTTTATTATTCCCTTCATATTTTCCTTTCTCTCACTCATTTGTTCTTCCTCCTCCTTGAATTCCTCCTACTCCTTTTTCCTTCATTCCTTCCCTCCCCTCCACGTCCTTCTCTCTGCGTTCCTCTTCCTACTACCTACTATCTTCCCTTCTTTCTTTATCTATTTCCTTTCTTGCTTCCCTCCTTCTCTTCCGTCTGTCCGCTCCTTTCACAGCTATTCGTTTGCTTCTTCTTCCCGTTTTTTTCCACCTGTCTTCGTCTTCATATCCTTCCCTCAATCCTGACTTCCTCCGCCTCCTACGTCTCTTCACTCCCTCGTCTTCGTCCTTCCTACCCCATGAAGCTCTTCTACCCATGGCCAAAGGGAATGAGAAGATCTTAATTCTCTTGGCATTGCTTATTCCCTTGATCTCTCACTTGCCGCGCCTCATTCTCTTCCTCCTTCTCCTCATCATCGTCCTCGCCGCGTCACCACCCCTGCCACCCAGCCAGCGCCGCAGCATTACGGGTCCCCTGGTGATCTGCCTCACAAATGGAGATTCAAGACTTGATATTCAGTCGAGGTAGCTTATTTTTTACGCCTTGGGATGTTGCCAAGGAAACCTTTTAGATGTTCTTGTTTTTTGTTTTATTTCTCTACATACTCAGGAGACATACTTAAGCCTGAAGAAATATTCACGTAGCCACATATGTACGAGACTAAACATGTTGAAACATGTAGAGGAACGTACTCATGCAAACGAGCGAGCTTGAACACACGCTCTCTTTCTCTCTTCTTTTTTTTTTTCTCTCTCTCTCTCTCTCTCTCTCCTCTCTCTCTCTCTCTCTCTCTCTCTCTCTCTCTCTCTCTCTCTCTCTCTCTCTCTCTCTCTCTCTCTCTCTCTCTCTCTCTCTCTCTCTCTCTCTCTCTCTCTCTCCAAAAAAGTGTCGCAATGCAACAAAAGCCATTCTTTCTCCACGCCTGGAGGTAATTTCCTTCCATCGGACACACTATCACGTTCCCGTCACAAGCAGACTGCGAGGCACAGCGTCACGCCGGCCAAGACACACCATGTCCATTATCACCGCGATGACAAAGGCTGTGGATGATGGGCAGGACGGCGGGGACGGGCGGTGAGGTGGAGCAATGTATTGGCAACATGTTCACACTGAGAAACATAAGAACATAAGAACATAAGAATATAAGAAAATAAGGAAGATACAAGAGGCTGTGAGACCTATACGTGGTAGTTTCTGTTACTTAACACTACCTACACCCACCTTTCATCCCCATCCATGAAATTGTCTAGTCTCCTTTTAAAGCTCCCTATTGACTCCGCACTAACTACCTGTCTACTGAGTCCATTCCAATCATTTACCACCCTATTTGTGTACCAGTTTTTACTTATTTCTTTTTTAAATCTACGCTTTTCCAGTTTGAATCCGTTACTTCTTGTTCTACCCAAAGTAACAATACCATGTTAATGGTAATAGTAATGGTAATGTTACTTTGGTTCTACCCTGGTGACATCACTGAAGTATACTCATATTTCGTAAAGTAGTCCACTGGGCCCTTAACACATCAGGGCCATGACTTGTGTTCGGATGCAATGATGTCTAATGGATGGGCCGACGATGTTCTGAGTTCTTACGTCAATGTTAATGGGCTGAATACGCGTTGCAATCTTACATTTATGGCAAAACTGGATTTTTTCTTTTTTACGTTGAAGCCTGAAGCGTCTGTAGGCTATTTATTATCATTCTGGAGGGACGTGATGGTTGGCCCTCCGCCAGTTGGTTGGCGCAGGCTGGATTTTTTTTAGTGACACCTGTGATGTTATAGGTGAAGGTTCGTTTTCTGTGATGGACTACCCTCAGTTTTTTGGTTCGGATTGGTTCAGAAATACTCAAACCATGGCAAGTTTTGTGTTCAGATCGGCATGTTTTCGTGTCAGCAATCAGGCGGCAGTAAAGAGAGGCAGCACCAGAGCGACCTGCATCTACATATCAAAAGGAAAACCGGAGTAAGAATGAAATGCTCGGTGAGGTTTCTTGACGTGAAAATGAAGATGACTGCAATTCAAAAACAATTTCTCATGCCTCGCCGGGGAAAGACCTTCATTTGCATACAGACTTGAGAATCACGAGACTGCCCAGAATACTGACAGACAGCCAGCAATGGAAAATAATGTGATGTAACGCACGGCTTTTTCTTGCTATTGTATGTGAACAAGTGTTGAATTGAGCCTTAACCCCTTGAGGCCCATAACGTAATTTCCATTGTATTTTGGCTACTTTAAGATGATTTTAATGAATATAAGCAAACTTTAATAGATATGACTTGTTTAGTATCCTTGTCCACTAGCTTATTTGGTATTTTAAGATACTTTTCGTAATTTTATGGCTAACAACAGACGATTTTACATAGCAAAGGAAAGATCTTGGCGTGAAGGGGTTAATAGAGAGAGCATGTTCGTGCAGAGCGTCAATGACCTGCCAGAGGAGTGAACATTAAGAACCGTTCTGCAGGTCTTCCACTGGAATCCACAACCCGAATAATGAATGTCAATTGATCCACATGTGATATATCAGTGGTTGAATCTACACTAATAGCTAAATATTTGGCTGCTTTCACATCAGAGATTATTTTGTGATAACTTTTTTTTGCCATCAACACCATGAATTCATGATTTGGTTTTATGTGCGAGGGCGAAAAGTCGAAAACTCTTTGTCATCATCATGTGTGTGATGGCACAGATAGATACCTATACTATTTGGCCTAATGGGTAATCCAGCCCTGACTACTACTACTACTACTACTACTACTACTACTACTACTACTACTACTACTACTACTACTACTACTACTACTATACTACTAATATACTGTAACAAAATAGTAATGAGTTAGAAGTAAATAATATATGTAACTTTTAAGGATATGATAAGGACAAGCTGGATTTTTTTTGTCTTGCATAGTTTATTGTTAAGAAAAATATCATTACAGTGACAGACTTTTGTCACGACGGAAAACCACTGATTTACTTCAGAAATACAGGAAAGTATATTACATAGATTATTAAAAGTTAATAACAAAATAATGCCGTTATCCAATCAGGCAATTAAGTGACATAGAATGAGCATAATAAGTCTATTACAGTTTTTGTTCAGAAGGAAAGTCAATAATAAAAATATTTGATTTACTCAGTTTACATTAACCCCTTCACGCCCAGATCTTTCCATTAATAAATAAAATTGTCTGTTGTTAGCCATAAAATTAGGAAAAGTAGCTTAATATACCAAATGAGCTCGTGGACAAGGGTACTAAACAGGTCATCGCTATAAAATATTCCTTATATTCATTAAATTCGTCTTATGGTAGTCAAAGTACAATGAAAAATTACGTTCTGGGCCTCATGGGGTTAACTTAAAATCATTCTACGCTGCTACAGAAATCCCTTTAGTTTCCTTATTATTTCCTGAATACGTAATTAAATTCCGTAAAAAAAAAAATATTATTTTATACAGTTGATTTCACGGCAAGGAAGTCACGTGATCCTGGGTTAGATAGTTGACCTGACATACAATGACATGAGGTCAGTTTATTGGGGTCAAGGTGCCTCAAGGGTGGGCGTGAGGCTGGGTGGGGCGGTGGCTTCTGCGGGCGCGGTGGTGGGCGGGTGGGTTGTCGTGGTAGTGGGTGGTAGGAGAGTCGCAGTGGGCGTAATAGTCATGATAGTGGGCTGAATAGTTGTGGTAGTGGGCGGGATGATCGTCGCCGCGGTGGGCGTAATAGTCTTGATGGTACGTAGAAGAGTAGTCACGGTAATGGGCGGGAGGATAGTTAGGATGGGCGTAATAGTCTTGATAGAAGCTGGGAGGATAGTCACGGTGGGCGTAATAGTCACGGTAATGGGTGGGAGGATAGTCAAGGTAGTAGGTGGGAGGATAGTTACGGTTATGGGTGGGAGGATTGTTGCTGTGGTGGGCGGTGTTGCGGGCGGTGTTTGGAGCAGAAGGATGTATTTGGCGGCGTCTTGTAGAGGGGCGGGAAGGGGCAGGATTGTGAGTGATGGTGTTGGTGGAGGAGTGGGCGGTGTTGTGGGCGGGAAGGTGTGGTGGGCGGCGTCTTGCGTGTGCCGCGCTGCGGGAAGGAAAGTCCTCGGCGTTGAGGGCGGGAGGGAGGACGGCGCTTTGGGTGGGTTTTTCGACAGTAATGGGGAGGGGAATTTTAGTGGTGGCTGGAACGGTGGTGTGGGTAGTTGATGGGGAGGTAGTGTGGATGGTTGATGGGGCGGTAGTGTGGATAGTGATTGGGTTAGTTGTGGATGGGGTGGTGGTGTGGGTAGTTGATGGGGAGGTGGTGTGGACAGTGATTGGGTTAGTGGTGGTTGGGACGGTGGTGGTTGAGACAGTTAGACGGGTAGTACCGGTAGTGGTTGGGATGGTGGTGGTTAGGACGGTGGTGTGGGTGGTGTTTGGGGTAGTGGTTGGGGTGGTGGATTGGGGTGGATTGTGGGTGATGCTGCGCTAGGCAGTCTGGCCTTGGCCGCGGGGGCCAAAGACTGCCAGAGGACAGGTCACTTGGCGCCGCGGACCCTTCAGCATGACGCTGCGGGAGGCGCGGTCCTGGAGAGGCGGCACCGTCACCGCTACTTCGGGAAACTCTTTCTTGAGCTTCCGGATGTTGGCACCACCGAGGCCTATCACATGGCGACGCTGGTGTGGCGTCACTTCCACCTGTGCCTCCACCACCTCTGCCTCGTGCAGCAACGCCTTGAGGCGATCCACCGCGGCGGTAACCTGCCGGGGAGGTCCTCGCACCGTGACGGTGGCGGTCACGGCGTCCCGCGGCGGTGGCACCTTCACTACAACGCTGGGAAAGTCCTTCTGCACTTTCTTCAGTGTGGCGCCGCCGGGCCCGACGATGCAGCGCCGCATGTGGGGCGCCGCGGCCACCGCCACCTCCACCTTCTCCACCTTCCATGAATCTCTCACGCTTTCCTCCGCACGCTTCTTGGCGCGCCGGACATTCTTCTTGACCGGTGGCGGTGTGGCCTGCTGCTGCGTGCAGGTCGCCGCCTCGATGACGGCGGACAGTGCCTTGGGCTTCCATGCCTGTGGCGGGGCGGCCTGCTGCTGCGTGCACGTCGCCGCCTCGGTGACGGCGGACAGTGCCTTGGGCTTCCTGGCCTGTGGCGGGGCGGCCTGCTGCTGCGTGCACGTCGCCGCCTCGGTGACGGCGGGCAGCGCCTTGGCCTCCCTGGGGCGGTGCCTCTTGTCGCGGACCACCGTCCAGTCCTCGGAGGTGGCGTCCTGCTCCTCGCCGGGGACGTACATCACGAGCCCCTGAGGCCCGGACACGAGGCCCTGAGCCACCTCGGCCTGGCGCAGCTTGGCCTTCCGTTTTTTATTTTTATTTAGTTTGGGTAGTTTTTCTTCTTTCTTTCCCTCTTCCTGTGCTTCCTGATGTCCTTCTTCCTGCACCTCGCTGGCAATGGCGATGTTTACATCCTTTACTTCCTGCTCAGTGTTTTTGATTTCTTCCGTTGCTAAATCGTCTTCCATTTTATCTGGTTCTTCTATGACATTTGTGTCTTCAATTATCACTCTTGTTTCTTTTTCTTCTACGATTTTCTCTTCGATATCTTCTACTGATTCCTTGGTTTCCTCGTTTTTAGTATAAACTTCCACGTCATCTGTTTTCCGGTTGGACTTCTCCTTCGTCAGCTGTCGCCACAGCAGCCGAAAGACGTACATACAGCCGCAACAAGTCTTGGGCTCCTTATCGTTGTCCATAACCTTGATACTTGAGTCTGCCTTGGAAATCATCACGGTCTCCAATCTTACTTTCTCTCAGATTCTGTCAAACAGGCACCCTCGCAATATTAAGGATCTTTTTTTCTAATCCCCAAAAACAGGTTGGAGTTAGAGACGGTTCCACTACTAGCCAACTCCAGGCTCACCAGCCAGTAGTCAGGTTATACCCGTGTGGCTCCCTCCTTCCTTCCTTCCTTCCTTCCTTCCTTTCTTCTTCCTTCTTTCCTTCCTTCCTTCCTTCTTTCTTCCTTCCTTCCTTCCTTCCTTCCTTCCTTCCTTCCTTCCTTCCTTCCTTCCTTCCTTCCTTCCTTCCTTCCTTCCCTCCCTCCACGTCCACCTATCACACTAAATCGAGCTGACACCACTACAACACTCCTCCTCCTCCTCCTCCTCCTCCTCCTCCTCCTCCCTCCTCCTCCTCCTCCTCCTCCTCTCCTTTTCTCCTCCTTCACTCCTCCTCCTCCTCCGAGCGTATAAAGTTTACAAACGATCAAAGCAGACTGCGATTCTAGAGAATACAACGAACGTCAAACGTTTGCGAGAAGGACAATTAAGTCTAAAAAGCGCGAGTATGAAGAAAAAAATTGCAAAGGAATCCAAAATCCAACCCAAAAGGTTCTTTTAATACGTTCGAAGTAAGACAAACTCAAAACAAGTATTGGGCCACTGAAAGATAATAATAATATCTTGGGAAATGAAATAAGAGTATGGCGTTGTACTCACATGAATACTTTAATTGCGGTATTTATTAAAGAAGACGAAACTCCCCTTACCAGAACCAGTAACATGTATGCGGTGACTCGAAAGGGATATGACTGGTAATAGGAGAGTAACAGTAGACGAAATATCAAAGTATTTGCTGTAAACCTTGACCCGCAAAATCCGTGGGGGTGACGAAATCTCGCCGCGACTACTTGCGAATGTTCACAGTCAACTTTCGCTCCCCTTTAAAGGGATTTTTTTCAAAAATCCCCTAAGTGAAAAAAATTTCCTAGTATGGGGAAAATTAGCTAAGGTTCCCCCCCGGGGATTTTCAAGAAAGGGAGTAAGAGCCTCGCAAGTAATTATGGGCCCAATTGTCAAACGTCCGTGATTGAAAAAAACTATTGAAAAAATTTGCGGGATAAAATAGTGTTTTCCCCCGAGAAAAAAAATCAATACAAAACTACCGCTGGATTTCGAAATAAAAAGACCCTTTTTAAAACAAACCTAGGGTTTTTTAATGTCTTTTTCCCAAACCGGACCCCAAAATTTCCCCCTCGGATGTAATAACCTTGATTTTCAGAAACCCCTTCGAACATTTCCCCCATAAGCGATTTTTGACCAAACAAGGGGCCCAAGGCCCTTGGGAAAGGCAATTTTTTCATGGATTGGCGATTGTTTTTCCAAATGGGTTAAAAAAAAAAACGGGTAGAAATTTAAATGGGAGGCATCTGATTTTTTTTGGGATTTTACTAGGGGGGTTCCTCAGGGGTTCGGTTTTGGGTCCTACTTTTTTTTTCTGTTTATTTTATAACGATCGGGACTGGGACTGGTATCAAAATACCAAAATTTGCAGATAAACCCCAAAATTTAGGCAAAAAGCATATACTAAGAAAACTGCGGAAACCCCTAAAAAGTGATCTCAAACAAACTATCAGATTGGAGTGAAAAATGGCTTTTGAAATTAAATTTCCCAAATAGGAAAAAGTAATGAATTGGGCAACGATAACCTAAATAAACTATAAATCCCAAAAAAACGTTAACTGAAGTACAGGGGGGAAAAGGATTTGGGTTTGTCATCATCAGAAATGATCTAAAAAACCAGCCCGCATTGCCTGGGGCTCCCAGCAAAAGGCAAATATGATTTTGGGGGTTTTTATTAAAATAATTTTTGAACAAAAATTCCGAAAGTAATGACAAAATTTAAAACACGCCCCTTGGTTAGGCCGCATTTGGAATTGCCTTAAATTTCTGGTCCCCCTTTTTTCGTAAAAGATCAACCCAAAATTTGGGAAAATCAGTGCAAAGAAGAGCAACCAAAAAAATTTCCCATCTCGGGCAAAATCACCCCTTATGAAGAGAGACTGCGGAAACTTAATATTTTTTCCCAAAAAGGGATCTGAATCGTGGGGGGCTTGATAGGAAAACCTTTTAAATTCTAAAGGGTTTTTATGTCACTAATAAAAAGAAACCTTTTTCAGCTTTCAAATCAAGTGAAAAACAAAAATAATGGTTTTTTTAAAATAAACGGTAAACCCTTGCATCACCGATCTCCCCTAAAAAATTTTTTCTGTTAGAGTGTTTAAAGAGGAACCAAAATTTCCAGCAAATGTTTTGGAGCCAGCACAATAAATACATTCAAAAACAACTTTACGTGCACTGTAAAGTAAATGGGTAATGGGTAGGCGAATTCGTATCTTTTTCCCCCCCATCGAAATTTGTCCCTAGTGGAGTGGGGGTTGTAGTTAAATTTTTCATATCCTACATTTTGCACTATGAAAATTTCCCGTTCCCCCATTCTCTTTTGGGACATGGGATAATTTTCCAAAATGTTTTTTTTACAATGTTTTAAGTTAGTAGGGATTTTAGTTCGCAGATACCCTGGGTAAAGGAAACCCAAAAGGTCTCCTGGTGTCTGTTTTTCCCATGTTTAAACCCATGTAACCTTTCCCCTCCACTATACTACTACTACCGAAATACTACTATCTACTAAAAACGTTTAAAAAAATGTAATGAGGTTTGAATAAATAAAATATTGGGAACTTTTAAAAGGGTTGATAAGGGCAAGCGGATTTTTTTTTTCTTGCATAGTTTTTAAAAAAATTTTTAAGAAAAAAAATCTTTCCCGTGACAGGGCTTTTTTCACGACGGAAAACCACTCATTTGCTTCAGAAATACAGGAAAGTATATTACATAGATTATTTAAAGTTAATAACAAAATAATATCGTTATCCAATCAGGCAATTAGTGACATAGAATGAGCATAATAAGTCTATTACAGTTTTTTTTTCAGAAGGAAGTCATAATAAAAATATTTAATTTACTCAGTTTACATTAACCCCTTCACGCCCAGATCTTTCCATTAATAAATAAATTGTCTGTTGTTAGCCATAAAATTAGGAAAAGTAGCTTATATCCCAAAATGAGCTCGTGGACAAGGGTACTAAAAGGTCATAGCTATAAAATATTCCTTATATTCATTAATTCGTCTTATGGTAGTCAAGTACAATGAAAATTACGTTCTGGCCTTAGGGTTAACTTAAAATCTTCTACGCTGCTACAGAATCCCTTTAGTTTCCTTATTATTTCCTGAATACAAATTAAATTCCGTCAAAAAAAATATTATTTTATACGTTGACTTCACGGCAAGGAAGTCACGTGATCCTGGGTTAGATAGTTGACCTGAATACATGACATGAGGTCATTTATTGGGTCAGGTGCCTCAAGGGTGGGCGTGAGGCTGGGTGGGGCGGGGGCTTCTGCGGGCGGGTGGGGGCGGGTGGGTTGTCGTGGTAGTGGGGGGTAGGAGAGTCGCAGTGGGCGTAATAGTCATGATAGTGGGCTGAATAGTTGTGGTAGTGGGCGGATGATCGTCGCCGCGGTGGGCGTAATAGTCTTGATGGTACGTAGAAGATAGTCACGGTAATGGCGGGGGGATAGTTAGGATGGGCGTAATAGCCCTTGATAGAAGCTGGGAGGATAGTCACGGTGGGCGTAATAGTCGCGGTAATGGGTGGGAGTAGTCAAGGTTAGGCGGGGGATAGTTACGGTTATGGGTGGAAGGATTGTTGCTGTGGTGGGCGTATTGCGGGGTGTTTTCAGCAGAAGGATGTATTTTGGGGGCCGTCTTATAGAGGGGCGGGAAGGGGCAGGATTGTGAGTAGTGGTGTTGGTAAAGGGAGTGGGCGGTGTTGCGGCGGGAAGGTGTGGTGGGCGGCGTCCTTGCGTGTGCCGCGTGGGGGAAGGAAAGTCCTCCGGCGTTGGGGGGCGGGAGGGAGGACGGCGCTTTTGGGTGGGCTTTTTGACAGTAATGGGGAGGGGAATTTTAGTGGTGGTTGGAACGGTTTTGTGGTATTGATGGGAGTGGGGGTGAGTTGATGGGGCGGTAGTGTGGATAGTGATTGGGTTAGTGGTGGTTGGGACGGTGGTGGTTGAGACATTTTAGACGGGTAGTACCGGAGTGGTTGGGATGGTGGTGGTTAGGACGGTGGTGTGGGTGGTGGTTGGGGTAGTGGTTGGGGTGGTGGATTGGGGTGGATTGTGGGTAAATGCTGCGCGAGGCAGTCTGACCTTGGCCGCGGGGGCCAAAGAGTGCCAGGGCGCCGGTCACTTGGCGCCGCGGGACCCTTCAGCATGACCCCTGGGGGGAGGACGGTCCTGGAGAGGAGGCACCGTCACCGCCACTTCGGGAAACTCTTTCTTGAGCTTCCGGATGTTGCCCCACCGAGGCCTATCACATGGCGACGCTGGTGTGGCGTCACTTCCACCGGGTGCCTCCACCACCTCTGCCTCGTGCAGCAAAGCCTTGAGGCGATCCACCGGGGGCGGTAACCTGCCGGGAGGTCCCTCGCACCGGGGACGGTGCGGTCACGGCGTCCCCGGCGGCGGCAACCTTCACTACAACGCGGGAAAGTCCTTCTGCCCTTTCTTCAGTGTGGCGCCGCCGGGCCCGACGATGCAGCGCCGCATGTGGGGCGCCGCGGCCACCGCCACCTCCACCTTATCCACCTTCCATGAATCTCTCACGCTTTCCTCCACACGCTTCTTGGCGCGCCGGACATTCTTCTTGACCGGTGGCAGCGTTGGCCTGCTGCTGCCGTGGGGGGGCCACCCTCGCCGCCTCGGTGACGGAGGACAGGGGCCTTGGGCTTCCATGCCTGTGGCGGGGCGGCCTGCTGCTGCGGGGCACGTCGCCGCCTCGGTGCGGCTGGCAGCGCCTTGGCCTCCCTGGGGCGGTGGGCCCCTTTGTCGCGGACCACCGTCCAGTCCTCGGAGGTGGCGTCCTGCTCCTCGCCGGGACGTAATCACGAGCCCCTGAGGGCCCCGGACACGAGGCCCGAGCCACCTCGGCCTGGCGCAGCTTGGCCCTTCCGTTTTTTATTTTATTTAGTTTGGGTGTTTTTTCTTCTTTCTTTCCCTCTTCCTGTGCTTCCTGATGTCCTTCTTCCTGCACCTCGCTGGCAATGGCGATGTTTACAAACCTTTACTTCCTGCTCAGTTTTTTTGGATTTCTTCCGTTGCTAAATCGTCTTCCTTTTATCGGTTCTTCTATGACATTTGTGTCTTCAATTATCACTCTTGTTTCTTTTTCTTCTGCGATTTTCTCTTCGATATCTTCTACTGATTCCTTGGTTTCCTCGTTTTTAGTATAAACTTCCACGTCCTCTGTTTTCCGTTGGACTTCTCCCTTTTTCGTCAGCTGTCGCCACAGCACGAAGACGTACATACAGCCGCAACAAGTCTTGGGCTCCTTATCGTTGTCCATAACCTTGATACTTGAGTCTGCCTTGGAAATCATCACGGTCTCCAATCTTTTCTTTCTCTCAGATTCTGTCAAAAAGGCACCCTCGCAATTTAAGGATCTTTTTTCTAATCCCCAAAACAGGGTGGAGTTAAGACGGTTCCACTACTAGCCAACTCCAGGCTCACCAGCCAGTAGTCAGGTTATACCCGTGTGGCTCCCTCCTTCCTTCCTTCCTTCCTTCCTACCTTCCTTCCTTCCTTTCTTTCTTTCTTTCTTTCTTTTCTTTTTCCCTTTCTTTTTTCTTTCTTTCTTTTTTTTTTCTTTTTTTTTTCTTTCTTTCTTTCTTTCTCTTCTTTCTTTCTTTCTTTCTTTCTTTTTTCTTTCTTCCTTCCTTCCTTTCTTCCTTCCTTCCTTCCTTCCTTCCCTTCCTTCTTTCTTCCTTCCTTCCTTCCTTCCTTCCTTTTCCTTCCCTTCCTTCCTTTTTCCTTCCTTCCTTCCCTTTCCTTTCCTTCCTTCCTCCTTCCTTCCCACGTTCCCCTATCACACTTCCTCCCCTCAACACTTCCTCCTCCTCCTCCTCCTCTCCCTCCTCCTCCTCCCTTTTCTACTACTCACTACTCTACTACTCTATACTACTACTACACTACTACTCTTACTACTATTACCACTACTACTCTACCCTCACCACCACCATCACCACTACTAACCAAGCCACCCATATTTTAGGATTATTTTTGAATCGCTATCTATATATTTTTATCATTACAATCGTATCCATTTTTTTTATCTATCTCCCCTCATCACCTGCCAAACAAACTCCCTCCCTTCCCCTTCCCTTCACACCATCATCCCTGTCACTATCTATTCCCCCTCTCTTCCCCTCACGCATTATGTTCGTGAAAATTAATAACTGTAATGTAATAAGTATTAAATCGTTTAGCTAGAGAGAGGAAGAGAGAGAGAGAGAGAGAGAGAGAGAGAGAAGAGAGAGAGAGAGAGAGAGAGAGGAGGAGAGAGAGAAGAGAAGAGGAGAGAAGAGAGAGAGAGAGAGAGAGATCAGCTTTTGTGACCTTTCTTGGGAGGAGAAGATTGAGGTTGCTGGAAAGAACGGGGGGGTAGGAGGGGGTAGTTGTGCGGGAGGAGGAGGAGGAGAAGGAAGAGGAGGAGGATTACATAGGATTACATAGGAATAACAGACACCAGGAGACCTATTGGTCCATGACGAGGGTATCTGCTGAACTACATACTACTAACTATCAAACTACTTGTAAGAAAAACATTGGAAAATGATACCATGTCCTTAAAAGAAGATAGAACATGGAAGTTTTCGTAGTGCAGAAAAATAGGGTATGAAATATACTAACTACAACTACCACTACCACTACAACTAATCGATCCGGGGGACTAAATATGAATTCGCAGGGCACTATCAATACCCATTTACTTTATAGTGCGCGTCAAGCCTGTTTTTAAATGTAGTTATTGTGCTGGCTTCGACAACATTTGCTGGTAACTTGTTCCATCGATCAACGACTCTCACATTGAAATAATTTTTACGGAGATCAGTGATGCAACGTTGACCGTTTAGTTTTAAACCATTATTTCTTGTTGTCACTTGAGTTGAAAGCTCGAATAGGGTCTCTTGATTAATGACATCCAATCCTTTTAGGATCTTAAAGGTTTCTATCAAGTCTCCACGGATTCTACGATCCTTTAAGGAAAACATTTGAGGAGGAGGAGGAGGAGAAGGAGGAGGAGGAGGGGGGGCTATGAAAAAAACGACATTGAAGTGAATAGGAAGGTATGAAAAAGAAAAAACATATGAAGGGAAACAATAAATGAAATATAAGATGAATAAGAGAAACATAAGGTGTGGGTAGTGAAAGAAAAATAACGAAAAATTTATTCAGTATATTTTCTAGGCAAGGTCGCTTAAATCTGGATGGCGGACGTGACCCGGAGGCATATTCCCTTTTTCTGGAACAGTACGTCGCGTTTACTCTTGAACACGTCAGGTTAGGTTACGTTAGGTCACGGTTTGGGTAGGTTAGGTTTCCTGGTCTTATTGCGGTAACTTTGTGTGGGAATTACAATAAGGTGTGTTCGAGAAAATCCTATGGTTAGTTTCGGATCTACAGCCAAGCGTCTTCATTCGGAAACCACATACTCCCGTAGAGTTGGGGAATATGCGACCCAGAGAAAGATTGGCTCCCGTCGTCGATAGTCCTCCCGATAGTAAACCAGAGAGTAGTAATAGTAATAGAAAACAGAGAGCCCCTGGTTTAATTTCCTTGGTCGTCCACCATACTCTTAGGCAAGGTATCTAAAACTTAAATTGGTAGCCAGTTGTGAGAATTGCGAAGCGTCGGCTTCTGGGAAAAAGGATGTAAGTGCCAAAAGTTTCTATGCTTGCTTTTAATTGCTCTTTCTGCCGTCAATTTCCAGAAAACCCGAACTTTTCCTTTTTATTTGAAGGAGAATTGGGAGACAGTGTAAGATAGAAGAAAAGGAAGGGAGACAATGTGAGAGGGAAGAAATTAAATAGGCAGCGAGACAATTATAGAAAGAAGGTCAGTGGGAAGGAGGTAGATAGTGACATAAAGAAGAGTGGAGGGAAGGAGGAAGACCATGGTAGAATAAAGGAAGAAGGCAAGCAAGATATGAGGCGGGTGGTATGAGTGGTGGTATGAGGGCAAGGTTCACGGTACTGAGGCTGTTAAGGGGTCCATACTAGATAGGGAGAGGTCACAGCGGGACAATTTTACGAGCCAGTGGGTGCTTCTTGCCCGGAGAGGATGCTAGGGGAGGCGAGGGATATTTTGCTGCTGTTTATACTGTTGTTGGTGGTGGTGGTAGTGGTAGTGGTAGGGGTAGTAGCAAAGGCACTCTACAAGCGGTTTTTGGTAGTAGTGATATTGATTGGTCTGGTGATGAAATGGCATCCAAATTGTTGTAACTATTGTTGTTGATGACGTTGTTTTGCCTTTTCAACTTTTTTCTGTGTATATTTTCTCTTTTTCTGACTGTCACAAACTTACGTATGATTAGGGCTAATTTGCTTGTGTGTTTGTTTGCTGTTTTGTGTGTGTGTGTGTGTGTGTGTGTGTGTGTGTGTGTGTGTGTGTGTGTGTGTGTGTGTGTGTGTGTGTGTGTGTGTGTGTGTGTGTGTGTGTGTGTGTGTGTGTGTGTGTGTGTCATTTACAATTCCTTTTGATCTCTATTTGAAGGAAAAGAAACAGAGAATGACAGGCAAATGTACTCAAAG
>JACEEZ010021527.1:23449-60949 GCA_016584305.1 Chionoecetes opilio | reverse complement strand
GACGATACTAAAGGGGAAATGGGGCTCAAGGGCAAAAATGTCAAAAAAAAAGCAAAGAAAAATTTGGACGCCTTTTTTTAAAATCCGGTTTCACAAAAGGGCCCATTTGGGCTGAAGTGTAAAGGAAGATCAAAATCGTTCAAGGGAAGAAAGCTTTCCCCCCTTTTCCACCCTGACCCAACAAAAAGAGAAAACGAACCTCAATCGATTGGGGGGAAACGCCCCCAGCTATGACTGCTGCCCCTCGGGTGCGAATTTGTTTTGCCCCCCAACCCAAAAAATCGTATTGGGGAAATTAAAGCAGCTTTACTCGCCCAAATGTCCCCCCCCCCAAAAAAATTTTTTAAAAACATCCCCAAACCCACCGAAGAGGAGCTCGTCAAGCCTGGAAAAGGCAAGCTCTATTTGCCCCCGGGCCCAGGGATGGTTTTACCTGGGAGGAAATTTCGCTTCCTTACGACGATTGATGGCAATCCTGTTCTGCGACCTACAACATGATGGGGAGGCGGGGACGCCTCCCAAAACACCCTGGAAAAAAGCTATATGCCCCTATTCCCCAAACCCCGGGAAACCCCCGGGGTCCTTCAGACCAATTTTTCTCACCTCTTGTTTTGTGCAAATGTTTTGAAAGAATACCCCCTTAAATGGGCTACTATATAGTATAAAAACCCAGCTCTCCAGTAATCTGTAGGATTCTTTCCTGGCAGGACACACAAAACGGGCATTCATAGAGTCCTTGCGGGCATAAAAAAAACGTTTAAAATTTTTTTAAATTGGGGGGGGGGAATTTGAAGGGACCTTTGTAGAGCTAACCCCCATGTCTCTTACCCCAAAACTATCAAATTTTTACCTCGGGGCCCATCACCCAAGAATAGTACAAAAATTACCTAAAAACAGACACAGTCGATTTCACTTTGGGGGGGCCTTACTCCAGGTGGGAACCTTTAAATTGGGGGGAAAAAAACACCACAGGGGGGTTTTTCTCTCCCCAAAGGCTCTTCAACGCACTTATGAATATCATTGCTTCTTTAAAATTTGATGGGGTTGTTATTACTTTTTTATGCTGATGACATAGTGCTAAAACTGACCCCAAAAAACCACATAAAAAAGGGCTTGCGAACTTTTGGGGAATTGTGCGACTCAAATGGGGCCTCATCATATCACCAGAGAACAAGGGTGTTTGAAATAAACGGCATCGGGAAAAATTTCCCTTTAAAAAAATAAAAGGGGAAAATTCTAGAAGAAGTCCCCACCTACAAGTATATGGGGGGTACTTGTTGGGCTTTGGGCAACAAAAGACACAACGAAGTCACCAAACCTGAAGCCTCTGTCGGGCCTCGACTAGCGTTGCTAAAAAGGGTTTGCATGGGGGACTTTGGGGTTCCGTCTGCCCCCTCCTTAGGGGCTATATTTTTTCCTTAATCAGATAAAGCCCATAGCCCTACAACTCTACCCCCCAAACACGTCTCAAAAAAGGAAAATCTAAAGCTCTTGAAGTCATTAAAAATCAGCAATTGGAAAATTTTTTGGGTGCCCAAGGTCAACACCCGGGATAGTGAAAAACACGAGATGGCCCAAACCACCTCTCACACATAGATACAGAAAATGGCAGCCCCCCAAAATTATGAACCCCAAAATTTACAAATTATGAGGGTCACTAAAATGAGGCCCCCTTCTTTCAACCCTAAGGGGAAAGAAAAGTGTAATTTTTGCTCTCATCAGTCGGGAAAATTGCCCCAGTTCATTTAATTTTGAAAAATCATGGATGATAGGGCACAACCTTTTGATCCCCCCCCCCGGGAAAACTGCCATTTTTAAATGTTTTTCCTATTCTACCATAAAAGGTTAAAATTGTAATGTCCATGTGACCCTGATGAGGCGGGACTTCCTTTGTAGATTGAATGCCCTCCCGGAGTTTTCCCCCAAAACCCCTTGTACCCCACGGTCGCGGGCTGAGGAGGGCGTGCGGGGGGGGGGGTCGTGTACTAAAAGGGGAGAAACCCGGGGGTGAACCCCGGCGCTAAGCATCCCGAACATTTTGATTTTTTGCTCCCCCCACCCAAAAACGGAGTTCTAGGGATAGCAGCGGCTCTGGCAGAAAGTAAAGGGCGAGGGGCCCGGAGACGTCACATTGCCTTTTGACAGTACGACGGGCCCCTACGGTCGAAAAACATCCAAAACCCTTTCTTCCCCCGGGGGGGGCCCCTCGTAAACAAAATTATTAAAAACTTGTGTATAAGATAACGTGCCCGGACAAAACTGGGGAACTTTTTTAATGGTCCCCATCACACGTGGGATCGGGTAACGACGGGGAAAATTTAACTCGCCAACATGCTACGCTAAGGTGGTTTTGGGTTTCCGTTTCCCTCTGTCCTTGGCCGTCAAAAAACAAAATGTGTGCAAAAGGGAAAACGTACAATAAGAGACAATTGACAGCATCTCGGTAAGTCTGTTTCCCCCACTACATATAGGGGCCCTAAAAAGGGGGTGTAAACCCCAAAACATACAAAAGGGACTAATTATAGGCGCCAGCGGGTGTGTTTTAGTAGGCAAAGGGTTAGGGTAAAAGGGTTCCCATGTGGGGGGTAGCTGGAAGTGCCCCAACATAAATAAAAAAAAATTTGTAACCTGGAAAAACAAAAAAAAGCACACACCCCCGCCATTATTTTAATGGAATTTCAAAAAATGATTTTTTTTTAGAGGCGGCTGTGCCAATGCCTCCTTTTCGGGGCGGGCTGCCTATTATCTACAACCTGTAACCTTATAAAGTCAAAAATTCCCCCAAAATTTTTGCCAATGCTTCAAAAAAGGATTTAAAAAAAAAATAAAAATTTTTATGTAACAAGCAAAATCTTAGGTATATCCCTATCAAAATGTAATTAACAAATTTACTTCTAATTTTCTTAACATGGCAATCCTTCCTATCAACCTGGGGGGGGTGGCCCCTTTGTCTTTTTTGGGTCCCCTTAATTTATTGTATTATGTAAAAAATTGTGTACATTTTTCCCCAAAATAAACGTTTTGATCTAAATTGGGATATCCCCTCCTCTCCCCCTCTCGTTCTCTCCCCTCCTTTTTCCTCTTTTCCCCGGGTTTTCTCTCTCTCCCTCTCTCTCTCCTCTCTCTCCCATCTCCCCGCTCTTTCTCTCCCCTTTTCCCCTTCTTTTCCCTCTCTCTCTCTCTCTCTCTCTTCTCTCTCTCTCTCCCCTCTCTCTCCTCTCTCTCTCCTCTCTCTCTCTCTTTTCTTCCCCTCTCTCTCTCTCTCCCCCCACTCAACTTTCCTTGTTATTCTGTACATAACTTCTGGCGCCATCTGCTGTCTGTTCTCATTTCTCAGAATAGTTTTCCTTCATTCTTTAATTCCTAGTCTTTTTTTATCATTTATTTCACTATTTATACTTGTTTGCAATATTGTTTTGTATGTACGTGTTTCTGTTTAACCCTTTTTTTTTCTCATATACCCCATTTTAAAGGTTTTTTTATCCTTTTTTTCCTTTTTTTCCTTTTTTGGGCTAAAAGAACCCCTCAAACCCAATGACCCCCAAACGTTTCCCTTTTTTGGGCTCCCTTTTCCCTTTGCTGCTTCCTTTTATTATCTCCCTGCGGCTGTTCTTTTTCCTCTCACATTATGCTTTCCCATGTCTTCGTCCCCAACCTTCCTGCCTCTCCTCCTTTTTTTTTTTTTTTATCCTATTGATCCTCCTCCTCCTCCTCCTCCTCCTCCTCCTCCTCCCCTCCTCCTCCCCCCTCCTCCTCCTCCTCCTCTCCCCCTTTAAAAAGGGGGCGGGCTGTGGTTCATTTTGGGGCCCTTTACAGTTAGTGACCCCCAAAACCGGGTTTTTAAGGGTACCAGGGGTAAACTGCTGCAGGAGGCATTGAAGTGTACGGCGTCCTACTTTGGAAGTACAAAATTCCGCAGTGGTTAAAAAGGGAAAGCGGGGGGGCCTGATTAAACTGCTGCCTCCCAAGAAAGCGCCAGGAAAGGCTCCCCGAAACCACCCCCTTGAACCTCCACCACCATTCAAACACACAAAACATGCCCTTTATCTACAAGCAACTAAACCCCCCCCCCCACAAACTAGTAGTAGTTAGCCATAGATTAAAAGTTTTTAAAATTTTTCCTCACAAATTCCATGCATTTTTTTCTATTTTTCATGGAAACCCACTTTTTTTCCGGCCAGCTTGGGTGGAGGGATGGGGGGGGTTGGGGGGGAGCCTTCTACTTCCCTACCCCTTTCTCTCTTATTATCTATTTTTTTTGTAGTGTAGTTTAAAAGAAAAACAGCCCTTGTAAGGACCTTGGGGCTTTTTGCTTTTGTTTTTCCCCCTTTGTTTCCTTTGTTTCCTCCCCCCTTTGTAAATTTAAGAAAACCAGGGGGGAAAGAACTTTTAAAAAGGGTTTTCAGGGGGTGTTAAAAGATATAATTTTTTTTTTATCCATACTTTTCATTCTTTTTGACGTTTTTCCCCCGTTTAATTAGCCCCGCCCCTGTACCACTGGGGGAAAAAAAGGAAAAGAGACAGGGGAGGATGGAAGGGGGAAAAGGGGGTTTTAAAAAGATATTTTATTTAAGGGAAAAAAATTTTGGGAAAGGGAGAGGGGGAAGGGAAAATGGGAAGAAGCTTTTTGGGTCCCCAAATGATGTGTGTGGGGTTTTGGTGTGTGTTTTGTGGTGTCTTTTGTGTATTAATATTATAAATTTATATATAATTATATAAAATATAAAATATATATAATATATTATATATATTTTGTGTGGTGGTGTGTTTTGTGTGTGTGTGGGTGTGTGGTGTGGTGTGTTTTGGTGTGTGTGTGTGTGTGTGTGTGTGGGGTTTGTGTGTGTGTGTGTGGGGTTGGGTGGGGTGTGTTGTTGTGTGTGTGTGGGGTGTTGTTTTTGGGTTGTGTGTGTGCATCTCGGGTGGTGGGCCCTGGAGGTTAATTTGAGGGGTGTAAAGGGTTTGGCCCTTGCCCGTGGTGGCGCGGCAGGATTTCTATTTAGCGCCTTTGTTTAAAGGGGGTTCATGGGGTTCCCCCAAAACCCCTTCCCGGGTCGAAGGAAAATTTTAAATGGGCAGCCTGGGGGTTTTTAAAAGGGCCACTCGACGAGGGCAAAAAAATTTTTTAGCACCTCCCGGGAACCCGGACCGGAAAAATCGAGCTCGCCACTTGCAGGCGCTGACCACTCGGCCACCGCAGCCCATTGCAACAGTGCTACGTCTGTCTTTGTATAAAAATACATCGTTTCTCAAACAAAGTGTGTTCTTCTGCCCGTATTTTATTTAACATATTTGCATTTCAAATTTGGGGGGGCGGAAATTGTCGGCTTGTGTGGGGATCGAAGTATTTTGGGGGTGTGTCACCCCTCTTGGTGATTGAGGGAGGGAAGGGTGTTGAAACCCTTTGGGGGGGCGGCGAGTTTTTGGGGAGGGTTTGGGGGGGGTTTTTCAGGAGTTTTTAAAGGGGTCCCCCTTTTTCACCCGAAACTGCTTTTGTTTTGGGTTATTATAGACATTTTTTTCCTTGTCCTGTCCTCTGGGGGGTTTTTTGGCAAGGGAAAACTCGGGATTATTTAGGATGGCTTTGGTGGGGATGCTCAACAACGCCTACGTTTAAAACCCAATTACCACGATTGGGGTAATAAGGGGGCCCTTTTCAGGCCCTAAAACTCCCCAGGGGAGGGAATTAAGCATGAAATCATCCCCGTCATAAAAAGTCAAAATTTTCGCCTCCTTGGGGGGCAGGGGGCTTTTGCGTGCCCCGGGTCGGGAAACGGGGGGCCCCCGGTTTTGATCCCCCGGGGCCCGGGGAAATGGGGACCCAGGGGGACCAGCTTTTTTTTTCCCTTTCCCTTTTGGGGTTTTATAAATGGGGACCTGGGGGAAACCCGGGGGAAAGGGAAACTGTGGTAACCCGGGGGTAAAACCCAGCCCCGTGTCCCCGGGGGAACGGGGCCTCCCCCCACCACAGGCTCTAAGGGCTAATGCCACGGAGATGTGCACCGAATGCCACGCGCAGCATAGCGTATGCTCCCAACTTTACCTTTACCATCTCCGTCATAACAAAAGAAAACAATGTGTCCCCTTCACTTGATAAAATATAAAGTCGTGGCCCTAACTATTGTTCGAAAAACAAATAAAAATAGAACCAAGGACAAAACCTGGTTTGGTTTTACTATTTGGGAAAAAAAAAGAATGTTTTTTCTTGCACATATAATCCTAAAATTGTAAAATAGATATAACGAAAGCCTCCTCATTGCTGCTTCATAAGAACGAAGTAAAGAATAAAATATAACACTGTTTAATAGTATACTAGGTTGCAACTAAGAACCCATGTAGGTAAAAAAAACTCACTGGAAAATGATTATGAGCGGCGTGGGATTTACGGGCTTGCCTTGGTTTTAATAACGTGTAATGAAACCAGATTAATTTCACTCTTCACGCTCCCTTTATGGTTTTGTAAAAAGGAAATTCTGCTGAACACTTTATAGAATTTCATTACAGAGAAAAATTAGGGAAAAGTAAAATATATATACGACTATTTGCGTGACCCTCAAAGGTTTGCGTCATTTCATATGGAAAGTTGGTGAGGGACGTGAACTTTATTCTTGATAATAAAACGCGTGATATGTCTTTTCCCTACATGTTTCAGACAAGTGTCGCGATATTATAGGAAGGAAGAGAAAAGTATAAATTTTCATATTTCGGATCAAACTTTGTCATGTTCTTGCTTTTCCTTCACTCTTTTTCCTCGTTCTTTTCCTCTTCTTCTGTTTCCTCCTCCTCCTCCTCCTCCTCCTCCTCCTCCTCCTCCTCCTCCTCCTCCTCCTCCTCCTCCTCATCTTTTCTTTTCCTTCTTCTTCTTCCTCCTTTTCCTTCTCCTTTTTTATTATTTTTATTTCATCATTATCATACATTTTTTTCATCTTTTTCTCTTCTTCTTCCTCCATTTAAGTAAGTGATGATTTGCGATAGTTGCCGCCTTTCCCCACCTCTCTCTCTCTCTCTCTCTCCCCCTCTCTCTCTTCCCCTCTTTTCCTCTCTCTCCTCTCTCTCTCTCTCTCTCTCTTTTTCTCTCCTCTCTCTCTCTCCTCTCCCTCGTTTTCTCTCTCTCCCCTCTCCAAAACTTCCTCTCTCCTCTCTCTCCCCCTCTCCCCCTCTTCTCTCTCCTCTCTCTCTCCGCTCCCCTTATCCTTTCTTTGTCTAAATTTTTTTCCATCCCCATCCCCCTTTTCTTATACCCTCCGTCCCTTTACTTTTTTTCCATCCTCTTTTCCAGCTTGTTGCCATGGGCATTTCCTCTTTTCCCCCTTCCTTTCTTACAATTCCCAAAAAGAGGAGGAGAGGAGAGGGAGAGAGAGAGAGGAGTTTGAGAGAGAGAGAGAAGGGAGAGAGAGAGAGAGAGAGAGAGGAGAGAGAGAGAGAGGGGAGGGGGAGGAAAAAAAAAAACACCCCCGAAATTTCCCAAAAATTTTCGAGCATTTTTGCTTTTTTTTAAAGATTCCAAAAAAATTTTCATTCTGTGGTGGTGGTGTGGTGGTGGTGGTGGGGTTGGGGGGTTTGGGGGTGGTGGGGGTTTTGGGGGTGAGATGTTTTTAGATCATGACTTGGGGTTTGACCCAATTTTTTTTTTGTTCTATTTTTTTATAATTTAATTTTTTTCTTTCCCCCCTTTTTTTTTTAAACCCCGGCCCCTTTTCTTCTCCTTATTCCCAATTTATTCTCCCCTTTTTTCTCTCCTCTCTCTCTCCCCTCTCTCTCCTCTCTTCTTCTCTCTCCTCCTCTCTCTCTCTCTCTCTTTTCTCCCCCTCTCTCTCTCTCTCCTCGTCTCTCCTCTTCTCTTTTCTCTCTCTTCTCTCTCGGGCGGCCCCCTCTCTCCTGGTCCCCCTCTCCTCTCCTCTCTCCCCTCTCTCTCTCTCCTCTCTCTCTCCCCTCTCTCTCTCTCTCCCCTCTCTCTCTTCTCTCTCTCTCTTTCCCCTCCTCTTTCCCCTTTTCTCTTCCTCCTCTCTCTCTCTCCTCTCTCTCTCTCTCTCGCTCTCTCTCTCTCTCTCTCTTCTTCTCTCTCCCTTTTCTCTTCCTCTCCTCTCTCTCTCTCTCCTCCTCTCTCTCGTTTTCTCTCTCTCTCTCTCCCCATCTCTTTCTTCTCCCCCTCTCTTTTCTCTCTTTCCCCCTCTCCTTTTCCTCTCTACCGGGGTTGCTTTATTTCCCAAAAGAGGCTCTAACTTTTTATCTTTTCTTTTGTGGATTTTCAAACCCCCTTTTTATCGCAACATCAACGAATTTTTACCGCCCCCCTTTTGCGTGAAGTCAAAAACGGGTTATTTTTTCCTATTTTAAATTTTTTTCCCCCAGAGCTTAATGAAGGGTTTTGTTCAGAGAGGGGAGAGAGAGAGAGGGGGAAAAGAGAGAGAGAGGGAGAAGGAAAAGAGAGAGAGAGAAGAGAGAAGAGAGAATAGAGAAGGGGAGAGAAGAGAGAGAGAGGATATTTTGGGGTATTGATATTGATATTTTTTTGGCCATGGGATTTTGTACATATAAAAATTTACCTATATTGGGTAAAGGGCCCGGGCCAATAAGCCGAAAACTTTTTTTAGGGCCTGAAAACCTTTTAATATAATAACAAAAGCAAAGGGACTGGTCAGGCCCCTTTTGAAAATTTTAAATTTTTTGGGTTTAATATGGGAATTTTAAAAATATAAAACCCAATAATTTTTTAAAACATAAAAAAAAAAAAAACTTAATAACCATAAAAAAAAAAATAAAAAAAAAACACAATATGAATTTATGATTGTAAAAAAGGTTTTTTTAAATTTTCATTGATTTGTTTAAGCATTCCCCTTTATCAATTACCGGGTTTAAGGGTTTTAAGTTTTCATCAGTAATAAAAAGGTTTTTGGTAAGTTTTTTTCCAGCCCTTTTAAATTTCCTCTTGACAAGAACTCTGTTGTTCATGTGTGTCCCCGGGAATGGTAACGTAAAAACTGTGGTCCCTTTTGGGTTTCATTGGTAGGGTAAGCTCTAAAGCCAAGGGCTAAAGGTTAAAAAATTATGGATTTTTTGTAAAAAAGAAATTTTGGGTTTGAAGGGTAAAGTATCTTGGGAAACTTTAATAAATTGAATTTTCGGAAAAATCCCGATTTGGGAAGGGGGCAAAAAACGATTTTTAAAAAACAAAAACACGTAAAAACTTTTTTTTGACTAATAAAGAGGTTGGGGGGCAATGAAGGGTTTTTTAGGCACCCCCCATAAGAGAGAAGGGGAAGAGAGAAAAGAAGGAAGAGGGGGAGAGAGAGAGAGAGAGAAAAGAGAAGAGAGAGAGGAGAAAAAAAGAGATTAAATTTAAATTAAAACCATCGTGGGCATAGAAAAGAGAGAGGTGAGAGTGAGGGAAAATGGTGAAAGAATTACAGGAGGATTTGCCTTTTGTATGGCTAAATTTTTTATTTTTTATTTTACTTTACTTTTGCGTGAAGTGTGTCGTAAAAATGGAGGGAAAATAGTTAATATATAATGAAAATAGGGTGTGAGTGGGGATGCATTGCTCTACTAAGATCAAATAGACTATGCATAAGTAAGTGAGCAATGGGTGAGAAGCATGGCTGTTCGGTCAGTATAGATAGATGAGAGAAGCATGAGAAAAACATGGCACCAATAGTTATAAGGCGGGACGGGAAGGACAAACGGAGAACTGGACGTGAAAGAAATGTGAGGACCTTTTGATTAACTGGCCGCTGGAGACGTGGATGTGGTGGAGGCGAGATGAGATGGGATTTAGGACCACAGGGGACGGGACATGGGTAGAGAAATGGAGAGAAGATGATGTATGAGATATTAATGGACGGGATGTCATAGGGAGGACGTGGTTAGGGAGCTGTAGTAGGAGGAGGATGGGTGATTTTAAAGGTGGTGGTTTTAGAGATGACATATAAATGATGAGGAAGAGAGACGGATGAGGGAAGGAAAGAGATGGTATTCATTTTTTATTATCACAGAATGTTGTTTTGAATGGTCCTTTGAATTTGAATTATGGTTCACTTTCTACATTCCTTTCTTCATCCTCCATCCTTCCTTCATTCTCCATCCTTACACCAGTCTTAGTCACTGATTTTGTAAAGGGAGCCACTTTGATAAAACTCATTCACAATTTTTTTATTATTTATGCCAGGAGGTCGCCTTAACGCCTGTAATAGACATAGCCTGCTCAGAGTAAACACACACAACCTGCTTTTCGATGTTTATGAGGAAATAACATTATCCATTCTGTCCCCATGAGAAAATAAACAGACCTTTACCAAAACTTCCTCCTGTGTTGGTATTTTATGAGTTACACAACTTGTTTCGAGATTTGTGGATTTCGAGCCAAGTTTTATCAGCCCTGTAGGAGTGTAGGTCGTTCCCATCACCCTCCACCTTCTATCTTGGATGTTCTTTTCTTATACTTGGCCCTGGTTTGCCTCGTACCCCTCTCTCGACCCTACCACCCTGTACGTACCCCTCTCTACGACCCTGTTTCACGACTTTTTTCCTTTCCTTCTTGCAGTTTCTCTATACAATTCTTTATTCTTATTTAATATGTCATTCTTTACCACCGTTTTACTTTTTTCTTAACCTCTCTCGACCTTACGACCCCTTGACATGACTTTTTCCTTTTTTTCTTGCAGTTTCTCTATGCACATATATTATTCTCTTTTAATATGTAGTTCTTTACCATATTTCCCTTTTTTTATCTAATATATCGTCACAATTTCCTCTGGCCACACATTTTTTCCCCTCATTTTTCTTCATCTTTCCCCTGCCTCCATAACTCCTATCACCCTCACATTCCCTCCCCGCCTCCTTCGCGTTGTATAAACACCTCCTGCTAGTCCTATATAGGAAAGCCTCTTATCAGGATAGCAGCTCCGTTCCCTGCCTGCCTCCAATCTCTAGAAAGATCCAACCATTTTCACTCCTCTACTCGTGATGGGTTTTTTTTATATTTTTTTTTTCCCCGGAAGATGGATGGGAGGCGAGATAGTTTTCCCATTATTTCCTGGACGTCCTGGCCCCGAGATTGTCTTCGTATTTTTTCTCCTCATTTCCAGACCGTTAGAGGAAAGGATGTCATATTTCTTTACTAGTTTTATTTGACTTATGTTTCATTTTGTTATCTTAATTATTATTTTTGAAGAAAGGATGTCATATTTATTTACTAATTTTAGTTGACTTACCGTGTTTTTCTGTTATCTTTTTTTTTTTTTTTTTTTTTTTAAATATTTACATTCTTACTCTGCGTTACTTACATAAATCAGGTTTGGAAGATTTTCGGTTTATGTAGGACATCTGCTGCCACATCGTTATTGCTCTATTGTACAAATATATTCTTGTCTTCAAATAACTTATTATCTTATTTTTTTATCTGTATTGTCTTGTGCAAGTGAAGGCTTGGGTTAGTCTGTGCTGTGGCGGAGGCAAGACCACGCCTGTTTTCTGTGGCTGGCAGACACGGTGGGATTTTCTTTAATGGCCGAGGCGTGAGGTTTAGGCCGGACTACGGTAGATGGTAGACCAGGCGGCGTGGTGGGGGCTGCTTGTCCTGCTTTATACACTATACTCTGGATCTCTCTTCCTGTTTCTATTTTTCCACCTTCCTACGACTAAGAAAAAAATTCAAAAGAAGATTATCAAGACATCTCCCGAACTAAATTGGCCCACCCCCATTTCTTCAATCTCTTAATGTCTTCTTTATAAGGACTGGCAGCTAGTGGACTTTTTGTTACTTCTATACTTTTTTGCCCATGGCCAGTTTTTTGTGACGAAATAAAAGTAAATGAATATTAAATGTTGAAAGGAAGCAGACTGAACAATACATTATGTAAAGACGGTGTTATGCATAACATGTTTCCTTTGAGTGGTACGCTTCCCTGCTGTCGGGAGTCACACGCCGCCGTGACTGCCGCCGCCACGCGTGAAACTCTAAGGTGTATATGTGCCCTATTTCACTTTCTTTACATGATCTAGCTATGCTTTCCAGTAGATTTTTTTTCTTTCTCTGCGATAACTGTAATAACAACAACAATAACAGATATAATGATAAGCTAGAATAGTACTAAAATTGATAACGATATTAAAGAAGAAAAAAAATATTTGTTATTATTATTATTTTCATAAGTAATTATATGTTAATTATTTTCATAAGTCATCACTGTTAGTATTATTTTGTATAACTATCATCATTATTATTGCTATCATTATTATCATTAGTATTTTTATTATTCAATTATATTATTACTATTATCCTGTTCTCTTAGTCATTATATTTTATCACTTTTTGTTAGTCGTCCATGAAACAAATCCTAACATGCCTCCGTTTTCTGTGTGGTGCAGGCCATGTGTCGACCAGCCCCAGTGTGGAGAATGTGGACCAGCTCGAAGTGGAGGGGATGGCGGCTAGTGGGGGGAGCCGCGCCCTGTCCCGCTCGCCCAGCCCCTCGCCCTCCAGCAGGTCAAGGTCAAGGGACAGGCGGCCTTCCAGTCACGCCACAGGTCACCTCGCCGCCCACGCCTTCAACCTCATGGTGACCGTCCCCCAGAACCTGTGAGTGACTATAAACCCCTGCAAGATTATTTTGTTGTTATTGTTACTGCAACTATTGTATTATTAATATTATTATTATTATTATTATTATAATTATTATTATTATTATTATTATTATTATTATTATTATTATTATTATAACATCAATAAACATTGTCTCAGGGTGTGTTGGAGGTGTCCGTTTTACTTTGCAGCGTTTGTTTTCTCCAGATGATCCAGTATTCGATGCGAGTAAGTTAGCTTTGACATGATTAGGGAAAAAAAGTTTGATGTGGACCATCCAAAGGAACATTACAGTGAATTAGAACATTGTGTTTTAGCAACCTGCGCCAGTTTTAGGCCCCCTGGAGCCCTCATAGCCATGGCTACTATTCCAATGAGGCTTGTCACTTGCTCAATTAATGCATGGTGATATAATAGTGTGGATAACATTCTAGTAATAAAATTGAAAACATAATCTTTTTTTTTTGAGCCATGACTGGTCTTGCTGCTGCGGCGCCCTAAGTTCTCACACGCCCTTCGTCCACAGCCCTCGCTCAGAAGCACCATATTAATATACCTCATACTTCCGCTCTCCTTGCTTATATAACATCAAAATTTAATGAAAATGCTATATATAGAAAAAAATACTAAGGTTCACCTCCAGCAGGCAGGTTCCTACACTCAAGAAGCTGTGGCCTTTGTTCCTTGTCCTCCCCTTCATCTCTCTCATTGTTGAGTCGCCGCCGCCTTGACTTTACTCGGCGCTGAAGAGGTCAAGACCCTTGTTCCTTATCTTTGAGGTTACCTTGGTGTTGGCTTATCAATTATTATGATTCTGTCCTACATTGCTTCCATTCTTCAGTCTTTCATTCTTCCAGTCTTCCATATCTTTTTCTTATAACACTGGGAGCTTTCTTTTATTCTTTTCTTCAATCTTTCTTATTTTACAGAGTTTTGTCTTTATACCCGGTGTAGCGGATACTTAATCTATAATAGTTACACAGTTATCTATATAATAGTTACACATCTACGGGCGTCGATACGTAACCGAGCCACATAGCCAACGCTTCTCTCTCTCTCTCTCTCGAATCTCTCTCTCTCTCTCTCTCTCTCTCTCTCTCCTCTCTCTCTTTCTCTCTCTCTCTCTCTCTCCTCGTCGCTCGCGTCGCTCGCTTCGCTCTCCTCGCTCTCCTCTTCTCTCTCTTCTCTCTCCTCTCTCGTCATCTCTCGTCTCTACTCTCTCTCTCTCTTCTCTCTCTCTCTCTCTCTCTCTCTCTCTCTCTCTCTCTCTCTCTCTCTCTCTCTCTCTCTCTCTCTCTCTCTCTCTCTCTCTCTCTCTCTCTCTCTCTCTCTCTCTCTCTCTCTCTCGTTAACGAAGCATAGGTGTGTATCGTTCTCATAATGTTTGTACGAAGAATAGGAGAAACTGGAGTGGAAGTTTGTGTAGTTCCTGAGTGATTTAGTAGCAAGGAAACTGAGAGGAAGTCTACGTTACATGCTACTCCCCACTCCCCCCCTCCCTCCCTCCCTCCCTCCCTCCGTCCCTCCCTTCCTCCCTCCCTCCCTCCTCACCTCCCTTACTTCGCCACTATCCACTTTGTTTCTTCTTATCGGGCACCACTTCCTCCATGTCATTTTTATCCGGCCACGTTTATCTCCCAGCCATTCCAGACTTCCGACATCACCTTAATCTTGATCCCTCTTCCTTTTCCCCTTCCTACTCTTCCTGTTCGTCCTCCTCCTCTTCCTGTTCGTCCTCCTCCTCTTCCTGTTCGTCCTCCTACTCTTCCTGTTCGTCCTCTTCCTCTTCATGTTCGTCCCTTTCCTCTTCCTGTTCGTCCTCCTCCTCTTCTTCCTACTTCCTGCGGCAATGCTACAGAGGCTGCGCCGTGTGAAGCCTCTTAGGAACCTTGAAAAACCTTCCACATTGAACAACACTCCATCGTCCTTCTCTGTACAGGCTGAGGGCGGTGCGTGTTTTATTTTATCCCTCCTTCTTTGGGGACAAGCTTTCGTCTTCCACAATAGAGAGCCTTTGAAAGTGTGGTAAGAAAGGAGGAGGAGGAGGAGGAGGAGGAGGAAGAGGAAGAGGAAGAGGAAGAGGAAGAGGAAGAGGAAGAGGAGGAGGAGGAGGAGGAGGAGGAGGAGAGGAGGATAATAATAAGAAACTGCAGCAACAGAAGCAGGAAACTAAAAGGAACAAGAGCAATAGGATATACAGAAAAAAATACAAACTAAAATAGAAGAAACACCAGAATAAAAAGAAAAGGGTAAAAAATATGAAGATTATGTTAAGTAAAAGAGGATACTGAGGGAACAGGAATAGAAAGAAGGAAGAGTTTTCTAGGAATAGAGGAATAGAGGAACAGGAGGATTAATAGACCCTAGAGGGAGTAGAGGAGAGGAAAATGAATTGAGGAAGAGGAAGAGAAGGAGTAACTAAGGCTGGAAGGAAGAGAGGGGGAGAGGAAGGTGTGATTAGCTGGTGGAGGGAGGAGAGAGAGAGAGAGAGAGAGAGAGAGAGAGAGAGAGAGAGAGAGAGAGAGAGAGAGAGAGAGAGAGAGAGAGAGAGAGAGAAAGGTTGTATAAGGGAGGAGGTCGAGAGCTACGTAATGAGGAGAAGTATCACCTTACTCATGCGACGCCTACAAGGAGAGGAAGAAGAAGAAAATAAGAAATAATATGAAATGTTTATTATATTCCTTCAAATTACTGTCATTATTATTTCTTTAATTATCTATATTAATCTGTATAATTTATCAGTTATTACTAAAATGCAGGGTAGAATAATCAGCGTAGGAGTGGATAGGGCATCTCTCTCTCTCTCTCTCTCTCTCTCTCTCTCTCTCTCTCTCTCTCTCTCTCTCTCTCTCTCTCTCTCTCTCTCTCTCTCTCTCTCTCTCTCTCTCTCTCTCTCTCTCTCTCTCTCTCTCTCTCTCTCTCTCTCTGATGCCACGCCTGGGATCCTGATATTCCCTGTTCTTTCCTCCTCCTCTTTCTTCTCCACACTCTCCAATTCCGTTGCTTTCGTGAAATAACGCTCGTCCGGGAAAAAACAAATCCTAGTCATTCTCTAATGCGCAGTTTACTGACCCATATTGGCCGTGGATCTGTCTCTTTTTTTCAGTTTAGACCCCATTTCCTTGTTTTCGTTCTCCTTTAAACCACTGAACCTCTCTCTCTCTCTCTCTCTACTCTCTCTCTCTCTCTCTCTCTCTCTCTCCTCTCTCTCTCTCTCTCTCTCTCTCTCTCTCTCTCTCTCTCTCTCTCTCTCTCTCTCTCTCTCTCTCTCTCTCTCTCTCTCTCTCTCTCTCTCTCTCTCTCTCTCTCTCTCTCCACATTTTTTTCTTCCTTCCTCTTCGTGCCCTATCACTTTACCGATACTACAGATCGTCTTTCTTGGCTGTGCTGCGTAATAGGATTTCTTTCATCCTTCTCCTCCTTCCTTCCTCCTTTTCTCCTTCTAAGAATTTTCTCCCAAGTCTTTCTCCTTCAAGTTTTTTCTTCCTCCTAATGCTCGTCCTCTATCGTTTCTCATTAACTCCAACTCTCTTCACGTCTCATCTCTTATCTGTCTTTTCAACCATTCATTTTTTTCTCTCTCCTTATCTCTCTCTCTCTCTCTCTCTCTCTCTCTCTCTCTCTCTCTCTCTCTCTCTCTCTCTCTCTCTCTCTCTCTCTCTCTCTTCCATGCGTCTTTGCTTATTTCCCATCATCCCTGTTGTTTATTCCCTGCTTTCACTCGTCCATTTTCTCGCTTAATATCCTTAATCAATATCTGTCTCCTCTATTTCCTCCCTCCCTTACGTCATTTTTAATTATCTGTCACTTTGTCAAATATTTTCTTTCCCTTTCCTCCGCTCCTCCTTCCTTCGTTCCCTCTTCCTCTCTCTCTCTCTCTTTGACTTCAACTCCTTAACCAGCACTGCATCGGCTTCCTGCTTCTGATTACACACACGGAAAGGAAAACAAGACATGGAATCGAAAATATGAGACGTGGCTGTGTGACTCAAATATCAGATACAATTTGTTTACATCGTTTGTCTTTCCTCTCTCTCTCTCTCTCTCTCTCTCTCTCTCTCCTCCCCCCTCTCTCTCTCTCTCTCTCTCTCTCTCTCCTCTCTCTCTCTCTCCTCTCTCTCTCTCTTCTCTCTCTCTCTCTCTGATTTCAAGTTGATACAGTGTAACACAACATCATAATGAAGGAATAACACACAACATTACGGCAAAGTACATTATAATATATCACAATACACAGCAAGAGTACAACATGGCACAACATAATATTTACCTAATTTAGCTATAAATATTTATCTTATTTATTTACTTACCTTTGCCGCCTGATTATAATCTTACCTGACATAGCTCGTCGTCAGCCTTTTTCTTTTCTTCTTCCTTGTTTCTCCTTGGCTACGCCTCTTGATTCCATTGTCAGGGTCGCACAATGGCATTCTGACGGGGAGGGAAGGAGGTTGCGACAAACAATACAGGGATGAAGCCACCGTGGTCTTTTCAGCAGACCACCAAAGGGGCCTCAGGCAGCACGAACACACACACACACGCACACACGCGCGCGCACACACACACACACACACACACACACACACACACACACACACACACACACACACACACACACACACACACACACACACACACACACACACACACACACACACAGAGTAGCTACACGTCATGGCAAGGGCAGGGAAGGGGTTCTTGGGTCTGAGATGTCACTAACGGCTGCCTCTACCGGATTCTTTGAGTTTTTTCTGTGTCTTTGATTTGGATGTTTTGGTGTCTTCTCCTTAATGGGTATGTTTCGTAACTAGTGTTTTTGTTTATAATCAGGAAGCGAATATTCCGATTGTGTGGCGTGTTAGGCAGGCCGTCCATTGTCCTCCGCTGTCTAATTTTTTTTTCATGTTCTGTACAGGAGCAATGATGACCAGGTGACCCCTCCTACCATGGGAAAGCTGACCCCTGACCTCCTGGCAGGCAACCACTACGAGGCAGATATCTCTGACCAGTCTGATGGCTGCCTCGGCGTTCCACAAGGGTAAGTACTCCATTCAGCCTCGTGTGTGTTTCAGGTTTACACGTATTATTTACTACCTGCGAGTGACGTGGCGCTGTGGTATACTTGTGAGGGAACGAGAGAGTTGTTGTCAAGCTCAGCGGCTGGCTTTAGACAGGGTTATCTTACAGGATATCTTATCAGACAGGAAATTTTACAGTCATTACCAACGATGCTGAGGGTAATCTGTACATCCGCCCTTACATACCCGCAGACTAGCCGCTAACAGTAATGAAAGCTTGCGACTGAGCTGCGTTTGTGTTGTTACTTATATTCTTATGATCGCGTTTGTTAAGCTACGACGTGATCCAAGCGTTGTTGTCGGTCAGTGACTCTCACATGTCGACACCTGTAATATCCTGCCTCCCTTAAGGCCTCCCCGACACTCGAGTTATTCTTGTTTCACGGTGAAGTGGTGGAAGAGGTCAAGAAGAGGAGAAAGGAGGAGGAAGAGTTAATGATGGTAGTAGAAAGGTTGTGTAAGCCGTGTGGTTTAAAGGCCATGTTGAATATTATCGCTTGGTGGGGCTCCGTGTGTAGCGTGCGCGCGGCTACAAAGGGCACGAAATGAAGGTCGTTGTGAGGCCACGGCATGATCACGTAAGAACAGTGACCTTTATCGAAGCGGAAATGACAGGTGTTATGACGATAGGCGAGGAGCAATCGAATTAATTAATGAATGCTGGGTTATATATGAAACAATAATTAGTTAAAATAGTATATACTTACAGCAACAGATAACAACAGTGATATGTGGGTAGAACCGTAAATGACCGTGCGTAAGGTGGGCAGAATAGTGAGGTATGATATTAACGATAGATAGAAAGCGTTGAAGAGAGATTCGTCGGAGGTGGAGTGATATAAGTGTTCCTCCTCACCCCCTTAGCCATGGGAGTGATAGCGGATGATACACTTGTCCTGCATGTCCACTTCCACGACTCAGCCTGCCATTGCAATTCATACCGTGTGTGTGTGTGCGTGTGTGTGTGTGTGTATGTGCGTGCGTGCGTGCGTGCGTGCGTGCGTGCGTGCGTGCGTGCGTGCGTGCGTGCGTGCGTGCGTGCGTGCGTGCGTGCGTGTGTGTGTGTGTGTGTGTGCGCCTGTCACACGAGCTTTGCTTCTCGCTTGCTCTAATATATTTCCTCTGCAAATTTTGGTTGCATACCCTCAAGTACTTCCTACGTCCTCATCCCCTGCGTCTCTCTCTCTCTCTCTCTCTCTCTCTCTCTCTCTCTCTCTCTCTCTCTCTCTCTCTCTCTCTCTCTCTCTCTCTCTCTCTCTCTCTCTCTCTCTCTCTCTCTCTCTCTCTCTCTCTCTCTCTCTCTCTCTCTCTCTCTCTCACCATGCAGGTCAAGGTAGAGAGAAAGCCTTTTGGGGGACATTATAGCGGGCGTAGGTGAGGGTGCGAGGCATCAGTATGTATCAATGTGCGTCACGCTGCATTAGCTAGGCAGTGACATTGTGGGGCACGGCATTCGCTTCCACCCAAGACCCATTGTGGAAAAATCGGGCACGTCTTGGGTTTACGGGTGATGGCCACAGGCAAGATCTATAGAGTACAAGGTCTGACTCTGATTTACTCTATAGCGTCTACTAGTATACTGATGTACTCTCTATAGATCTTGGCCGCAGAATCCAGAACACAATTGTCACTGGCAGCGCGGCAGGACACGATAAATCATGCAAATGCTGTCCTGACTTGTGAAACAGCTATTGAAATACTGTATTTTTTTATTGGCAAGCCTTTCATCGGCAAGAATTTCAATTTTATCTAGGGAATATTGTTCTTTTTTCCATCGACCAGAAATCACTCAAGGAAGCTATGTTACTGGAGTAGGTCAGTGGGTGGCGCGGGAGAGATCTTGATGGAGGTAGTGGATCTAGAAGGTCATCATTCCCTTCCTTCTCACACCTCGCTCAGTATGCGCCGCTGGCCGCTACTCCCTCGATATCGTCATTCCCCGCGAGTGTCGGCGTTGCCAGGGGCTTAGGGAGGCGCATGGCCGCAGCATCACAATTGAGACGTTTGCTGTTTTGTTGATGGTAGCGTCAAGCTTTAAATGTTAATTAATGCATATATAATTTTATATATATCTTAGAAATGCTATTAGTTTCATGTGCTTTCTCTTATATCCTCACCTTTGATGAGATACACTTAAATTTACCAAGAAATCTCTCTCTCTCTCTCTCTCTCTCTCTCTCTCTCTCTCTCTCTTCTCTCTCTCTCTCCTCTCTCTCTCTCTCTCTCTCTCTCTCTCTCTCTCTCTCTCTCTCTCTCTCTCTCTCTCTCTCTCTCTCTCTCTCTCTCTCTCTCTCTCTCTCTCTCTTTTTCTGATTGCTAATGCTTGTGCCGTTCTTTCGTCTGACATTCCACACACGTCCCGCAGATCAGAAAACAATTCACTTTGATCACTCGAAATTCAATTCAATCCTCTCCTCCCTTCCCTTCCTCCACTCCCAACACTATACCTCCCCCCCCCTTCTCCCCCACTTACCTCTCCCGCGGCCGTGATGGTTCGATCTGGCATACACAACATCTGCAGAAGCGCTCAAGGTCACCCTTCCATGATGCCGCAGTAAGGAGCGCCAAGGGGATAGAATGACACTGCGTAGAGGTCTTTGGTGCAGGAAGGAAACTGATATTCACTGTGTTTCCTGAATAATTATCAAAGTTACGATCGGTACAGACGCAAAAATGGGAACAAAGACTGTAATCACGCTTCGCTATAATTTCCAAAGTCTGAAAGTAACCGAGAACGTCATCCTGAACGTACCCAAACCAGGTCTTTGGTGCAGTAAGGAAAATTAATTCACTGTGTTTCCTTGAATAATCAATGTTGAAGGTATGGAAAGTGAAGGTTGTAGGAAAAAAACTGTGCAAATAGGAATACAAATATGAAGAACAGATACTACGAGACGCTTTGGTCTATTGCGAGGCTATCTGTTGAACTACATCGAAAGAGAGAGAAGAGAGAGAGAGAGAGAGAGAGAGAGAGAGAGAGAGAGAGAGAGAGAGAGAGAGAGAGAGAGAGAGAGAGAGAGAGAGCGCTTGGCTTCACTACTGCCGCACAAGCCTCCATAGAACTTAGCTGTGTGTATTTACTGGAAATGTAAAAAAAAAAAAGTTCAGTCGAGGTAACAAAATTTCGAACACCTGAGATTACTTTGCCAAACTTTTGCTAAACTTGGTCGCACGCTCGTTCCTTATTTTACTATTTTATCTCATTTTTCAGGCAGAGAATGTTGGGGCAAAACGTGTCAGTCTGACCTTTCCACCTGTGCAGGGTCAATGAGGCACAGGTTGGTAAGCAAGTAACTGTGGGAATCTGAACCATGCAGGGCACTCGTGTCTTAGCAAATGCGTGAGAATTAGATAAGAGAATAGAAGCTCAAGGGCTGGAGCATTGTTAAGAAGTTTACAGTGGGGTGTGTGTGGAGGCTGAATGCATGGCGTAGGGAATCCTGTTAACTGTGCCGTGTTCGCTGGAGTATTATACACATGTACTTATGAGTTATGACGCTGAAAGGCGCGTCTTCTCCTCCGTGAAGCCGTATTGAAGTGGGGTGAGCAGCAGCCTTAACGTGACATTGATGAACCGCTCAGCTATTTAACGGAAACCTAAGGAGGACAGTCTGAAAATCTATATAGAAAATAAGTGCAGCTAACCTATATACTGACAACCTCTATAGACACACTAATAGCTGTAGTTTGCTTCATTAATAACGCGGATAAGTAGCAAAAAGAGCAGAGGTCGCTATATTAGAAACAAAAAAGGATTTGAAGCAACTGCTCAATGAAGCGAAGAAATTGTGTGAAATAAACACATATTCACTTTCGTTTACAACTCATAAATACTGATGTTTGTGATGAGTGTGGGAAAGATTAACAGTCATATAATTATTCATAGAGGTATGAGGTGAGGATAGGAAGGCTTTACATTCGATTACATTCACGAGGAAGTAAAAACAAGTGGAAGGTCGGAATTCGCCTGTTGTAATTCACCGCGTCCGTCTAGGCAGCTTGCGAGTGAAAGAAATAGACTGCTCTCCTTTATCATTTCACTCTGCGGCAGGCAGCTGATATATCATTCTACCAGTGTTGACCTAGAACGGATTTTTTTGTCCCTTCTTGGCTTACGAGAGAGAGAGAGAGAGAGAGAGAGAGAGAGAGAGAGAGAGAGAGAGAGAGAGAGAGAGAGAGAGAGAGAGAGAGAGAGAGAGAGAGAGAGAGAGAGAGAGAGAGAGAGAGAGAGAGAGAGAGAGAGAGAGAGAGAGAATGGGGGCTGGGAAAAAATCGTGATATACGTACATATGGCTTGCATACTCGGAGCAAATTCTACATTTAGATACTGAATAGTGGCATTTGAGATAATAACTAAAGAAATGCAGAAAAACTACAGAAGAGGTCAGCACTGGGAATAACTATGAGACAAGACAAGATCTATATGGACAAGAGAACAAACCAAAACCTTACAAATCAGTGAAACAAGAACATGATGGTTGAGAAACAAATAACAAATGAACCAAAGGCCTGATTGACTAGACCCCAAGAGGCAGCAGTCTGAGAAAAAGGAGACCAGACGAAGAAGGGAGCGACAGAGATTACACGAGAAAAGTTTGAGAGAGGCATTTGTTCAGCTGGATTGGTATTGACTGCTGATGATGATGAAAATGGCATCTATATATAGGCTTTCTTAACTTCTCCCTTCCACTCTACTTCTGTGACAATTTTTCCTTTGTTTCTTCCTTGAGGGCTTTTCCCATTTCCCCCTTTTCCATTTCCATTCCCCTTTTCCCCTCCTTTTCCATCTCTAGGGGAGAGCGGGGCAGGTTGCATCGAGGGTAGGTTGCATCATTGCCACTAGCTCGCATGTTATCACACGTACATCGTCTTAATACTACTACTATACTACTACTACAATAAACTACTACTACTACAACTACAACAATAATAATAAAAAAAAGTTAATGCGAGTTAGAGGCAATGATGCAACCTACCCTCGATGCAACCTGCCCCGCTCTCCCCTATACCCTGTCTTGGGAGGGAGGGAAGGTGTGTGAGGGAGGGAGGGAAGGTATGGATGGGAGAGAGGAGAGGTTAAGATAGTTGAAAGAATCTTCATTAATGACTTTGTGAATGTGTCATGCAATTTTAACTTAATAGCGATAGTAGGAGTGATACTGTTTTTACTACTGCTATTATTACCCGAGCCGACTTCGTGCCGTTGGTATAATAGTCAGATCAGATGATGGTGTTGGGGTGTTGCCTTCCTGTAACGGCACCCCATTGGTTTTGTTTTCTGTTTTTTATTTGTTGGCTTTTATTTTGGCTAACTCAATAACAAATATTTCTAGGGTCACCAAACTTGGCTTGTGGATTAAGCTCGGGCCTACCGCGGTGTCGCAATGATTTTCAAGTCAAAAGTCAGAAGTCACATGGTAACAGAATGTCAAACTCGACAAAAATGATGCTAGGGTCTATAAACTTGACATGTGGGAAGAATATGTGTCTATTGCGACTCGCCATGATTTTCAAGTAAAAAAAATCACAGGTTACTAGGTCACAAAATGTCAAACTCGATAACCAATGATGTTAGGTCACAACAATTGACATTCAGTAGACCTTGGGCCTACCATGTGTCGCACTGATTTTCAGGTCAAAAGGTCAAAGTTCAATGGTCATAATATATTAGAATCAATTTTGATCCATAGGGTTTTACTGTTAAAGAAATGGACACCAAATTATAATACAGGTTATTTTTGAGTCTGGGACATTCCACAGGGCCAAATGACCTTGAAGATAGTAAGGGTCAATCAATGCTATTCTCTGTCATTATGACTACAGGGTCGGGTCTGCATCTCTCTTGAGTGCAGTTATTGTTTCGTTATTATTATTATCATTATCATTATTATTGATGTTATTAGTATCATTACTAGTATCACTTAAAAAATAAGTTAAGAACCGCTGAGTTAGGTTACATGTGCTGAGTTATAGTGATAGAGGGTAGTTAGTATGGTAGCTTATTTTCTGCACTTTTTTTACGATGAGTCACAACCCACAATAATAAATTCCGACATAACATTACTCTCATACTTCATGACGGCAGCAACATTCCCTTGCGCACCAGAACATACCTAAAGTATGCACCCAATTCAAGGCAAACAACATTTAATTCCATGCCATAAATCCCATATTAACCTATTAACCCCTTGAGACCCAGAACGTAATTTATATTGTAATATGGCTACCATTAGACGATTTTAATGCGTATGAGAAATATTTCATAGATAAATTATGACCTGCTCAGTATCTTTGTCCACTAACTAATTTGGTATATTCAGTTACTTTTCGTAATTTTATGGCTAACGACAGACGATTTTATGTATCAAAGGAAAGATCTGGGCGTGAAGGGGATAATTATAGATGATATGTATATAATTCCACGTGATAAACGAAACACTTCACCTCCAATATTTTATGATGCAATCGATGGTTTTGATGGAGGTGATGTCATTCTGGAAACGGTGAGTCGAGGCCTGATCCAATATCCCTCTTGGGGGGTAACGGTGGTGGCGGGAGTATGATTGGCCGTTTAGAAACCCGTGTCAGGGCAGCCATCGCCATCACAGCGCCGGGGAAGGGTCTATAGGGTGTTGTTAAGGAGCGAAGTGGCCATTTAAGTTTAGACTGCAATTTCCGTTAGGTGAGAAGACGATGAAGAAGAGGAGTAGCAGGAAAAGGAAAATGAGTATACAGAAAGAAGAAGAATTAGAAAGGTGAGTAAAGAGGAGGAAAATGAATACACATATAGAAGGAGAATAGGAGAGATGAGTAAAGAGGAGGATTAAGAGGTGAGTCAATAGTTCCCCTGAGCTAGGTGAGTGAACACAAATAGGTGAGTGAACACAAATAGGTGAATGAGCCCAAATAGGTGAGTGAGCCCAAATAGGTGAGTGAGCCCAAATAGGTGAATGAGCCCAAATAGATGAGTGAGCCCAAATAGGTGAGTGAGCCCAAATAGGTGAATGAGCCCAAATAGGTGAGTGAGCCCAAATAGGTGAGTGAGTCCAAATAGGTGAGTGAGCCCAAATAGGTGAGTGAGCCCAAATAGGTGAGTGAGCCCAAATAGGTGAGTGAGCCCAAATGGTGAATCTGCCAAATAGGGTGCGAGAACCAACTAGGTAAGTTAGCCAAATCGGGATGACCAATAGGTGGTGAGCCCATAGTGAGTGAGCCCAAAGTCTGCTAGGGCGAGAACTCGAACTCGTGTTTGAACTCGGGACCATGCGTGTATGATCGTGACACTACTAAATAGTACTTGTTCACCAAGAAATATAAAATAAAAATTTGTTGGAGAAGTAGGAGTGGAATGGGGAGGAAGGTAAGATGAATTTTAGCAAAGATGTGTCTAAGTAAACCAAGGAAAAGAGGCGAAGATTGCAGGAAAAAAATCAATGAAAGTCTTCTCCAGAGGATCGAGATTGAGAGAGTAGATTAATTAATGGAAGAATTCAGAGAGGGATATGAAACGTGATTTAGGAAAGGTGGGTGAACTGAACGCTTTATGGCATGGATAAAGAAGGCCAAGTGGAAGGCAGGCAGTGGAAGGCCGTGCAGGAGGCGAGGGATAACACAGGGCAATTCTGGGAGCAAGAGGCTATGCAACACTGGCAGGCATGAGAGGGGAAATAGGAGCATCTCTGGTAAAACCAAGAATCACTAAGGCAAGATTGCGATATGTAAATGAGTGATGAAGGAAGAAAGAAATGAATTGATAAGAAGAGTAATGGCGGAGACAAAAGATGATCAAAAAGATAAATGGATGAAAATTGCAAGAGGGGCGGGTACAAGGTCAGCCTCGGTGTTTGTGGCCGCATCTATGGCAGCGCCGGGAACACAGCCTCGACAGCCTGTTCATGTACTGAAACTCCTCCACACTACCCAGGCTGAAACAAGTCAAGCCAAATAACACGTTGGCCGGGGATAGGGGCGCCACGGCCAGGGAGACGAACCCGATGGCGCACCACAATGACGCAAGGTCGGGCACGTCGTACCAGTCCTCGAGGGGTGAGCGGCCCTCGCGACAGTCCAGGCAGTGCTTGCAACAGCAGCTCCCGTGCCGCTCACATTTTGAACAACTGCCATACGGCACTTCCGACATTTCAAATATAATCCCTTGGTATGACAAAGGACAGATATGGAAGCAGATGCGAATATCAGGAAGGTTAATATGTGGGAAGAGATGAAATAAGCTGTGTTGCGATTTAAGATTGATTGATTGTAATGCAAAAAAAAGGGGGAAATGTGCCAGACATCAGAGGTCATATTGTGGCGTAGCGATTTGGGAAGTACAGGAGTAGCAAGGTGGGAATTACAGGAGGTGACGTGTTCTCATGGATAAGAGGATGATGAGGTGGAAGAGGAACAGGATGCAAAGAAGAAGAAGGAGAGGGAGAAGGAAGAGGAGAAGGGGGAGGTAGAGATGGAGAAAATTTGGATGGTAGAGGAAGAAGAGAGATGCAACTCGGGAAAATATTTTCTTCATAATTTCAATGGATGATGTGAGTGACTGAAATTGCAGCTGCGTTACAGAGAGAGAGATATAAGATAAGATACTTTGATCCTATCTAGACACTTTGCAAGTACCAACTACAAGGTTATTGACTATACAAAGCGCCACCACGCCAGGACGAACTTGGTGGACTCGAACCGCTGACCGAATGCAGGGACTCTACACGCAAGCTCACGACTCTACCAACCGAGCCAACCTGACGGGTACAGAGAGAGAGAAAGAGAGAGAGAGAGAGAGAGAGAGAGAGAGAGAGAGAGAGAGAGAGAGAGAGAGAGAGAGAGAGAGAGAGAATTGATTTTAGTCGACCTAAGGTTTCTACAATATGGTGGTTTAATCTCTCTCTCTTCTCTCTCTCTCTCTCTCTCCTCTCTCTCTTCTCTCTCTCTCTCTCTCTCTCTCTCTCTCCTCTCTCTCTCTCTCTCCTCTCTCTCTCTCCTCTCTCTCTCTCTTCTACCCACACACACACTCATACCCCTTCACTCAGACAAACATGAAGTGTCTCTGTGTGTTTCGTCTCACTGTGAGGTGTGTGTGTGTGTGTGTGTGTGTGTGTGTGTGACAGTGAATCTCCAAGGACAGAAGAGGTTGAGCGAAGGAAGGAAGGAAGGAAGGAAGGAAGGAAGGAAGGAAGGAAGGAAGGAAGTTTGAGGACGCCGTGAAGATCATGATATTGCCGCTATAACTTTTGATCCTACGCGTATCTTCTCCATCTCCTTGTCCTCCTTTCCTCTTCTTTTTTTTCTTTCACCTTTTCTTCTTTGTATTGCCTTTCTTTTACATTTTCTTCTTTCCTTGCCTAGTGTCGTTACTATCATCTTCCTACTCCTCTTCTTTCATTTTCTCCTCCTCTTTCCCTTCATCATTTCTATCATGGTTCATCCTTTCCCATGCTGCTCCTCATATATCATTTTCGCCTCTTAAATTCTCTTATCTTTCTACTTCTTATGTTTATCTTTCCTCTATTTCCCATATTCCTGCTTTCCTTCCCTCTCATGTTTTTGTCTAACTTATCTTATCTTAGTTATCCGTTGCTATTTTACTATCCCATTTCTCATGTCTTTTGAATTTGTATACTTGCAGTCATTCTCTGGATATCATTTTCTTTTCTCTCTTATCAGCTTACCTTTTCTAGGCTTCCAATTGACTCTGCTCCTTGCTTAGTTTTTTCACCATCTTTCTCTCCGTTCTCTACCCTCAACATTTTCTTTACCTCTCTCCGTACCTCCTTTCCTTCCGTTCTCTCTCCAGTTTCCGTGTTTCTCTTCCTGTCTTATTTCCTTCCACCCTCCTTTCCTGCCGTTGTTGTGTATGCAATGGAAGGAAAAAAGGCGTGTGGAAGAACGTGAGAGTATACTGGCCATTATAGTCTTGCAGCTCTGAAGGGATTTCCTTATGGTTGTATCACTGTATTATGTTGAACCTTGGTGTGTGTGTGTTTGTGTGTGTGTGTGTGTGTGTGTGTGTGTGTGTGTGTGTGTGTGTGTGTGTGTGTGTGTGTGTGTGTGTGTGTGTGTGTGTGTGTGTGTGTGTGTGTGTGTGTGTGTGTGTGTGTGTGTGTGTGTGTGCGTGCCACTTCTTTGAAGTTGCCCCATCCATCCATACGCACACGTACACACACACAAACACACACACACACACACACACACACACACACACACACACACACACACACACACACACACACACATACACACACACACACATACACACACACACACAGCAAGACAGGAGGCGTGGTCAGGGAGGGGTGGGAGGGACACCAGGAGGGACAGTCCCCCAGATCTCGCTGGAGTCCCGGGGCGGCAGCAGCCGTAGCAGCGGCGGCAGCCTCCGCCTCGATACTGGGGGTCTGGGGCCCCGTATCGGCCGCTCAGCGCGTGTGTTGTGCGTACGTGTGGCCGCCACGCCGCCGCCTCCCTTGCCCTCGCTCTCTGCTTCCGCCACCCCATCAGAGTGGCTGGTCGCCTTGTAGCCGTAAGTCGTGTTCCCGTCGCTCAGCAGCCGGTAGTGTATCATGTCCTGGCCATCCGTTAGTGTGTGCTTTGCCTCTTTTGACCGGTGCGTCCTGTGGCTCAGTGACGCCGCGCACATGGCTCTGGTGATCGTGTAGCCACATGTGCCTCGCGCGGCTTATCAGCTGAGGACCCTAAGTGTATCCGGCACGCGCCAGTTGTTGCAAAGAGTATCGTCAAAGATGAATTGGGAAAGAAATAAGTGTGAGGAAAAAAGGGGCGGGTCAGTGTGGTGACTACTTGAGCGTGATTGTTTGTTGAGTGTCGTGAGCGTGGGCGGGAGGGCCAGGCGGACCCCAGGGGGCGGAACGTATCCCTGCACCCACACCTTTCTAGGCCTAATTCATACATATTCAGATGGCACAGCGAGCACCCATTATAACCCAAGCTTTGTCGTGTGTACATGTGTGTGGTGTGTGTGTGTGTGTGTGTGTGTGTGTGTGTGTGTGTGTTGTGTGTGTGTGTGTGTGTGTGTTATGTCTACGATTAATTTTACGTTAATCAGCACATTCCATAATATGCAAACGTTAAAACAATCCAAGGCAAATTAAATTAATGATCAGGATTAATCTACATGTTACTTTCATGTACTTTTGTTGGAAATCATGGGTTGCGTTAATACTCCGTTCTCCGCATGGGTACAAGAAGGGCACGGCGGAGAAGATTGAAGGTATGTGTCGTGCTGAAGGGCAAGACGAACTGGATGCCACACGAGATGGGGAGCGTGGTGGGTGTGATACAGGGAAGCGATAGGAAGGGGCGTGCTTATAGGGCGTCATTGTAGGGGCGTCGCTATATGGAGGTGTTGTGTGAGGGCGCGGCACGAGGCATAACTATTAACAAGGCGTGGAAGAGAATCAAGAAGAGTCAAGTGTGTTTAACAAAATTATCACGATCGTGGTTGAAAACAAGGCCACAGCACACATGGGAATGGGGGGAGGGGGGGGGGGTCGTAGGCAGCCACGCACCCCGCATAGATATGTCTTCCTTTACCCCCCACCCCGCGCCACCTTCAGGAAGGGCACTGCATCTGTGGACACCTTGATGGGGTCACTTAGCAGAGGGGACGCGCACCTTGTTCAAATGCCAAGCTTTTCCATAATACACAGCACCACACCCACATCACACTACAACCAGAACGCACATCACCACACCCACAACACACAACACCACACCCATAACACAACACCACACCCAAAAACACACATCACCACACCGGACAACCACAACACATCACACCACATCCACAACACACCACACCACATCCACAACACACATCACCACACCCACAACACAACACCACACCCACAACACACAACACCCACAACACACAACACCAACACACCACAACACACCACACCCACAACACAACACACCCACAACACACCCAACCCACCACAACACACCCAACACACACACCCACACACACAACACCCAACACCACACCCACAAAACACACACACACACACAGCACCAACCCACAACACAACCCCACCCACAACCCCAACACACACACCAAACCCCACCCACACACACCCCACACCCACAACACACCACACCCACAACAACACACCCCAAACCCCACCCACAACACACCACACCCACAACACACCAACACCCCCAACACACCCCACCACACCCACACCCCACCACCCCACAACCCCACACCACCACAAACCCCCAACACAACACACCCACAACACACCACACCCACAACACACAACACCACACCCACAACACACCACACCCACAACACACAACACCCCCAACCCAAACCCACAACCCACACCCACACACACAACCAAAACCACAAACCACACCCCAACAAAACACCCAAACACACAACCCCCCACAAACACAACAACACCCACACACCCCACCCCCAAACACACCCCCCCAAAACAACCCCCAAAAACCACACCCCAACCCAAACACCACCCCCCCAAACCGCCCAACCCCAAACAAACACACCACAACACAACCCCCAACCACAACACCACAAACCCCCCCACACACAAAACCCACAACCACACACACCCAAAACAAAACCCCACCCCCACAAACCAACACCCCCCCCCCAAAAAACCCACCCACAACACAAACCCACACCCCAACACACCCAAACCCCCCACAAACAAATACCCCACAAACAAAAAAAAAAAAAAAACCAAACCCATCCCCAAAACATAAAGTCCGGAAAACCCCACAAAGGGGGGGCCCGGAAGCCACCACCCTCCTAAAACCCGCCTAGGAATACTTACCGCTGGGACTCTGACAGACCCGCCTCAGGCACATAAACACATATACATACATACTCTTGTACCCAAAAATTGCCGTTCCCCCCCCCCCCTCGGCGCCGGAGGAAGGTTTTCTTTTTTTTTTTTTCCCCCGTGTGCTATTTTCCAACCGTCTTTTGTTGCGACGTTTTTTTTTTTTCTTTTCCTTTTTTCCTTTTTTTTTAAATTTTTCCTTTTTTTCCCTTTTATATTTTTCCCCCCTTTTTCATTCTAACTTTTTCCCCCGGGGTTCAATTCTACCTTTCCCCTTTTTTTTCCCCCGTTTTTCCCCCGTTTTATTTCCTTTTTAAAACAACAAAAGAGAGAGAAGAGAGAGAGAGAGAGAGGAGAAAAAAGAGAGGAGAGAATTTTTGAAAAGTGTGTGAAGAGAGAGCGAGAGGAGAGTCCTTCAAAGGAGGAAAAGAGAGAGGAGGAGAGAGAGAGAAGAGAGAGAGAGAGAGAGAGAAGAGGAGAGGAAGAGGAGAGGAGAGAAGGGGAATGTGTGAAAAGTGTGTGAAGAGAACGAGGGGAAGTCCTTCAAAGAGAAAAGAGAGAAGAGAGAGAGAGAGAGAGAGAGAGAGAGAGAGAGAGAGAGAGAGAGAGAGAGAAGAGAGAAGAAGAGATTTTGAAGAGAAAACGTGGATTCTCTGAAGAATTATGTTTAGTAATAGTAAATTGTTGTAGTAGAACTGTATAGTAGCATAGTATTGTAGTCAGCAGTGCAAATAGGTTTAGAGTATAGTAGTAGTAGTATAGTAGTATAGTAGTAGTATTTGGGGGCAGTAGTAGTAGTAGCAGTAGTAGTAGTATATTAGTAGTAACAATAATTATAATAGCAATCTAAAGAAAATAGTAATAATAGTGATCAGAAGAATGACTATAATAATAATAACAACTCTCCATGATATTTTGTTGGAATATTTGCTCCTTGTCGCGCTCATCCTTCCTGCCGTCATGAAAAGCTTCCTTGCCTCCCCTTGCTTTCGTCCCTCCCTCTCCTCTCCTTCTATCTTTTCCTTCCTTCTCCTTCTCCTTCCTTCCATCGTTTCCTTCCTTCTCCTTCTCCTTCCTTCTACTTCTCCTTCCTTCTCCTTCAACCCCTCTCCTCTCCTTCCATCTTCCCCTTGCTTCTCCTTCTCCTTCCTTCTCCTTCCTTCTCCTTCTCCTTCCTTCTCCCCTCCTCCCATCTTCCCCTTGCTTCTCCTTCTCCTTCTCCTTCCTTCTCCTCTCCTTCCATTTTCTCCTTGCTTCTCCTTCTCCTTCCTTCTCCTTCGTCCCTCCCTCTCCTCTCCTTCCATCCACCTCTTTCCTTCTCCTTCTCCTTCCTTCCTCTCCTATGTATTTCCCTCGGCGGGAGGTATCTCTTCTTTATTTTCCTGTGCTTCTTTCCTCTCTTTCTCATGTATTCTCATGTTTTTCTCTTTATTATTTTTCCTTCCACCCACTTTCCTTCCTCTCGTTGTTCCTTATCGGTTTGTTTGTCAGTTTGTCTGTCTTTCTATGTATGTATGTATCCTTTTGTCTTTCTTTTTTGTATTAAGAAATGTCGTTTGTCTGTTTATCTGCCCTTTCAGTATTTTATGTATGTCTGTTTGTCTGTCTTTCTATGTATGTATGTCTGTCTGTTTGTCTGTTTATTTGTGTCTTTTTGTGTCTGTCTATTTTTTTCTCTCTTTCTCTCTCTCTCTCTTTCTTTTCTGCTTTGCTTGCCTCCTCTCCCTCACATATTCTCCACGTTCTCTGTCTGTTTATCTGTCTGTCTATCTGTGTCTCTCTCTCTCTCTCTCTCTTTTTTTTTCTCTCTTTCTTATCTACTTTGCTTGCCTCCTCTCTCTCACATTTTCTCAACATTCTCCTCCAGTTTCCATGTATTCCTCCCTCCCTCTATTTCTTTCCCTCCCTATCTTTCCTCTCCCTCTCTCTCCCTTTCCCTTACAGGCCTCTCTCCCTTTCCTATCCAAGCCTTGTATTGGTGTATTGTTCCATTCTGGCTTCCCTTACTCTCCCTCCAAGCCTTCCATCTGTTATGTGGTTTTTCATTTCCTTTTCTCCTTCCCTCTCTTTCTTCTGCTCTTCCCTCTTTTCTTTTGTCTTCATCCTCTTGCCCTACTTCGCTTCCCCCGTTTGGAAAAAAAAAAACCGAGAGAAAGAGAGAAAAAAAAGGGGGGGAAGAAAACAAAGGAAACAGAGTAAGAAAATTTAACAGGTAATATGATTTTGGGAAGATGAAAAGAGGGTTGAGAAAAAGTGAAAGGGTGGAAAAAGGAAAAGGAGATGAAAGGAAAATGTAAGTCGAATTGGGAACAAAAGGAAAAAAGGGAAGGAAAACGAAAAAAAAACAACAGCAAAAAAAGATAGGAAAGAGGGAGAAAAAATATTAAAAAAATTTTAATCTCGAAAATTTTCTTGTGAAGTAGAAAAAAAAAAAAAAAAAAAAAAAAAAAAAAGGCTGTGTCCCAGAAGGGAAAATAAGTTGGCTTTTAAATGAACAAAATGAACAACAAAAATAAAAAATAGGAAAAAAAGAACTGTAAACATATTGTCATGTGTTCTTTTGCCTCTTTTTCGCTTTTCTTCACTCAAACTCCCCGGTTTTTCTCTCTTGTTTAAATCTTATTTTAAAAATTTTATTTTTATTTCATTCACTTCTTATTCTTTTAAAGGCCCTTTGGGGGTTTTCGTTCATGGTTTTATATTCTCTCTTACTTCTTTCACTGTTTCTTAAACATATTCCGTCCAGTCTTGCCCTTTTACCCTTCTTTTTTTCCCCCTCCCTCCTTCCCCTTCTCTCCTCTTCTCTCTCGCCCTCTCCTCCCCCTTCTCCCTCCCCCTCCTCTCCTCCCCCCTCCTCCCCTTTTCCCCCCCATCTCTCCCCCCTCTCTCTCTCCCTCTTTTCTCTCTCTCTCTCTCTCTCTCTCTCTCTCTCTCTCTCTCTCCTTTCTCTCTCTCTCTCTTCTCCTCCCACCTCCCAACCCCACATCATCCATCATCTCCTCCTCTCCTTCCCTCTTCTCTTCTCTCTTTCACCTAGTGCTTCCCTCTACCCTTTTCCGTCCCGATCTTTGTACCCCCCTTGCTCCCTGTCTGGCATCCCTTCTGGCTGTTGGCTCTCTCTCCCCTCTTTTCCTCTCTCTTCTCCTCTCTCCTCTCTCTCTCTCTCTCTCCCCTCTCTCTCCCTCCACTCTCCCCCTCTCTCTCTCTCTCTCTCTCTCTTCTTTTTCCCTCTTCTCTCTCTCTTCTCCCTCCCCCTCTCTTCCTCTCTCCCCCTCTCTCCCTCTCTCCCCTCTCCCCTCTCTCTCTTCTCTTTTTCTCTCCCTCTCCTCCTCTCCCTCTTCTCTCCCCTCCCTTCCCTCCCTCTCTTCGGCCTCCTCTCTCTTCTCTCTCTCTCTCTCTCCCCTTCCCCTCTTTTCCTCTCTCCCCCTTCCTCTCTCTCTCTCTCTCCCCTCTCTCTCTCTCTCCCCTCTCTCTCTCCTCTCTCTCTTCTCTCTCTCTCTCTTCTCTCTCCTCCTTCTCTCTCTCTCTCTCTCTTCTCTCTCTCTCTTTTCCATCTCTCTCTCTCTCTCTTCCTCTCTCTCTCTCTCTCTCTCCCCTCTCTCTCTCTCTTCTTTTTTTCTTTTTTTCTTTTTTCCTCTTCCTCTCATCTCCCCCTTCTCTCTCTTCTCTCTCTCTCCTCTCTTTCTCCTCCTCCTCCTCATCTCTCTCTCCTCTCTCTCCTCCCCTCTCTCCCCCTCTCTTTTCTCTCCTCTCCCTCCCCTTTCCTCATTTTTCTTCTTATTGGCTTTTTTTTTTTTCCCCAATATATATTTTTCTTTCATTTTATTTTTTTTTTTCTTCAGGTTTTCAGTTCTTCATGTTGTTTTCCTTTTCCTCCTCTCATCTCTAAGCCTTGTCTTGCTGTCCCACAAACTCTCTCTTTCGACCTCTCTCTGCTTGTTCTTTCTTCACGTCTTTGTCCCCCTCCCCGCAAAAAATGAGTTACTTACGAGTATTGAGTCGTGTTTAGTAAATAGGAGTGGCGGCCAGCCTTGTTTATCCTTTTTTTAAGAGCGTGTGTGCGTGCGTGCCTGCGTACACGCGAAGGAGGGCAGGGAAGAGGCTAGGGACGAGGTAGTCTAGAATGATAAGAAGTGAGGAAACTCTCTCTCTCTCTCTCTCTCCCCTCTCTCTCTCCCTCTCTCTCCTCTCTCTCCTCTCTCCCCCTCCTCCCCTCTCTCTCTCTCATCTCTCTCTCTCTCTCTCTCTCTCTCTTTTCTCTCTCTCTCTCTCTCTCTCTCCTCTCTCTCTCTCTCTCTCTCTCTCTCCTTCTCTCTCTCTTCTCTCTCTCTCTCCCCTCTCCCCTTCTCCTCTCTCTTCCCTCTCTCTCTCTCTCTCTCTCTCTCTCTTCTTCTCTCTCTCTCCTCTCTCTCTCTCTCTCTCTCTCTCTCTCTCTCACGAACATACAGAAGTACGTATGTAGTGCCTCTTTCTCGCCTTACCTCTCTCGTTGCCTCTTCACAATTTGACGCGTGCCTCCCCCTCGCTGTGTTGGAAACAGGGTGTAGTTAGGTCCTTGTGAGGGTGTTGTTCCGTGGAAAATAATTTACAATCAGCTTGAGGAGGGAGAGAGGAAGCTTGACTTTGATTGACGTGTTCCTCTCCTCCAGACAAGCTGTATACGCAAGCATATACGTTTATGTCAGAAAGATATCGAAGTATTTCCTGGTTTCTTGTTTTTCATTATCGTCAGGTATGAGGGAAGCTGTACGGACTTCCAATAGGGATGTAAGCATGTTTATCGCTCAATATCAAAGGGTAATTAGCATAAGTCACATCCAGGGTGAGCATAAAGTCTCTTGGTTCCCCTCTTCCCGGTATTTGGCAGACGAGCACAACAGCCTTGCAAGCTGACATAAAGGCGCATGAGGATGTTCCAATGTTAGGCAGACTTCCTGCGGCTCTGCTCCCTCTAGACAGTAAACGTCGGCTCAGCGGCACAAGTTTCTAGCTGAAGCCTTTCCTCCTGCTCTGTTACCTTTAACTTGTCAACAGCGGCCCCTCACTATCGCCAAGGCCACCCTCGTCCCCTCCCCCAACCATCGTAGCTGGTAGAATAGTGCTTGCATGTGTATTTGGGGCACGGAAGGAGAGGAAAAAAGAAGCAGGGGAAGGAATATCAGGCTGCATCTTGCTGTCACTAACATAGCGCCTCGCAGATGTATTGAGTAATTATGCATAGTAGGTAATGTGTCCCATAGCTTGTGTGTGTGTGTGTGTGTGTGTGTGTGTGTGTGTGTGTGTGTGTGTGTGTGTGTGTGTGTGTGTGTGTGTGTGTGTGTGTGTGTGTATATGTGTGTGTGTGTGTGTGGGTGTGGGTGTGTGTGTGTGTGTGTGGGTGTGTGTGTGTGGTGTGTGTGTGTTTGTTTGTCTATATCTCCGTGCGTGCGCGCACTTTAATCACCTCCCTGCTGCGTCACCTCTTCGTAGTTCACCGTCCCTGAACCTCTGAAGCAGTCGGCTGTCTCGCATTTCGAGTCGCTACGACAATACTTTCCCGTCCTCTAAAAACTGAGTGTCGGCAGGAAAGCGCGAAGTGAACCGGACTTCACCTAAGCTAACAGTGGAAGCGATGACGCAGGTGCGGACAGTATCATAGAGGTAATCTCAGGTGAGCTCGAGAGACAAAAGAGTGAAGATGTGTGTGTAGTCAGTGCAAGGCAGCGGGGAATCCTGTCACCCGTCGCCCTTCACCCACCACCATGGCGGACAGACAGGGGCCATGTGCACGAGGCGCCGAGGTGCAAGAGATCGTGGAGAAGTTGCTTAAATTGCAGGCCGAAGAGAACAAGAAAAAACAGAGAAGGTGAGTAGTCCCTCAGGAGGTCACTTGGTGCGGGACAACGATGCAACTTTCTCACTAGCTTGTGTCACACTCATATCTATACGTTGAGTGCTGTGCTGAAACATTAGTCTCCACTCCTCCTCAGTCTTTGCTTTATTCTCTCAATATTTCAGCATCCTGTAAGAGCACTCACGTCCAACAATACCGCCGTCATTACGTCATAACGAAGAACAAAGACTGAATGCTGGACTTACCTTAACTTTTGATGCTAAGACTGTTCTAGGTTTTTCTTCATATACGTTCACCTTCGCGAGTTACTGTTCATCAACCGGAAATCATACCTCGTTGCTTTTATTAGGCCGAAGTAGGAGTAAAAATGATTGAATTGACCCCGTTCATTGGGGGGCTGGCTTTTGTGTGATTGCAGCGCGTCGGGACAATGGCTCTGGAAGGGTGTGCGACGCTCCAGACGAGACTGCCCTTCAGACGCGCCTGTGTCCTTGGGGGGGGGGGGTCAATGGAGGTCGTTTACTTTGTTAGGGTCACGGGAGGCCGTTTGCTTTGTTACTGCTCCACGCACGACTTCCTCATACCCTCATAGCCACCCCCACTGGCACCTCGCACCCCATCCTGCAAACCTGTAGCCTGGGTGATGCTTTGATGGGTCTGGGAGGAATGGGACGGACTCTTCTCTTCAGTGTGTTGATGAAGGGGTTTTGGATGTGTTGGGGTNTCTCTTCTCTCTCTCTCTCCTCCTTCCCTTCTTTCTCCTCTCTTTTAATATTTTTGGTCTTAACGTGGTGGTGGTGGGGTGTTGGTGTGACTGGTGTGTGGTGGTGGGTGGTGACGTGGTGGTGGTGGTGAGTGGTGGGGTGGTGGTGGTGGTGACGTTGGTGGTGGTGGTGACTGGTGGTGGTGGTGGTGGTGACGGTGGTGGTGGTGGTGACTGGTGGTGGTGGTGGTGGGGTGATGGTGGTAACAGTGGTGTGGTGGTGGTAACAGTGGTGGTGGTAACAGTGGCGGTGGTGGTGGTGGTGGTGGTGGTGGTGGTGGTGGTGGTGGTGGTGGTGAGAGTGGTAAGTGGAGAAGGGGAGAAAAGGGAGGGAAAAAGGGAGGGAAAAGTAGATAGATGGAAGGAGAGAAGAAGGAGGTAGGAGGAAGGAGGGAAAGAAGGAGGAAAAAAAGCGA
>JACEEZ010021527.1:13449-15949 GCA_016584305.1 Chionoecetes opilio | reverse complement strand
GAAAATAGAAAGAAAAAAGAAAGAAAGAAATAGAAAGAAAATGTGTAGCAAGAAAATAGAAAGAAAAAAAAGAAAAAATAGAAAGAAAGAAAGAAAAATAATGTGTAGCAAGAAAATAGAAAGAAAAAAAAGGAAAGAAATAGAAAGAAAGAAAGAAAAAAAATTATACAAAAGTTACATTAATTAAAATCGATATCCAAGAAATTAGGTAATGTAAAAAAAATACTCTTATAACAGAAATAACTATGTATAGGTTAAATCCCCTTGTGGTGGTGGTGTGGTGGTGGAAGGAAGGAAGGAAGGAAGGAAGGAAAGAAGGAGGGAAGGAGGGAAGGAAGGAAGGAAGGAAGGAAGGAAGGAGGGGAGGAGGGGAGGAAGGAAGAGAGAGAGAGAGAGAGAGAGAGAAGAGAGAGGTGGTGGTGGTGTTTTAAAGGGCAGTTCTCACCCCGGCCAGGTATTGTTTGCAGCGCCCCTGAATAATAGGTTGGGAGGCTCACTGGTTGGCCTGCAGGATGCCTACCTCACCTGTGTTCGATTCCCGCCCCGCCTTTAGGGACACAGGAATATAGGGTTTATTTTTAGGGTGTGCTAGGGTGATTTTAATTAGGGAATGATGATGAAAGGTGGTTATTTAGAAGGTGGTTTGGTTAGTTAGCTAGTTAGAAAGGTGGTTAGTTAGTACGGTATATAATGGGTAGAAAATGTATGGTGAAAAAAAAAGTCATGTAGAAAGAAATTGGTTACATTTGATTAGGAAGAAAGTAAGAAAAAAGAAAGAAAGAAAGGGAAAAAAATAGAATGAAAGAAAACAGAAAGAAAGAAAGAAAGAAAGAAAAAGAAAGAATGTTTTTACAAATATTACTTAAAATCGATATCCAAGAAATTTAGTAATATAAAAAAAAGAAACTCACTTGTAACAAAAATAAGTACCGTTTTTTTTATCGATTTATTTAATGTTCCTTTTATTCCACCACCATCATGACCATCACTATAATCACTATACACACTATATATACCACCACCATCCCCCACCCCCCTCCCCACCTCCCCTACCAATCACCGAGCAAACAACACATCACTATGAACTAATCGCACCATGAGGCAGGTAAACATAGGTCACAGGTAGGGGAAGGGGGGTCACAGTTAGGGGGGTCACAGTTAGGGGGGGTCCCAGTAGAGGGGGGTCCCAGTAGAGGGGGGTCCTAGTTAGGGGGGGTCCTTTGATAGCTGTGTGAAGATATATTGGACGAGATAACCGAATGGGCTTTGTTCACCGCCGCCATAACAGAGAGAAGAGGAGGGGAGAGAGAGAGAGAGAGAGAGAGAGAGAGAGAGAGAGAGAGGTGAAATAAAACTATATCATTAATCTAGTTTTTTCCTTATTTACTTTTTCTACTCCCCATGCACCTCTCTCTCTCTCTCTCTCTCTCTCTCTCTCTCTCTCTCTCTCTCTCTCTCTCTCTCTCTCTCTGTCTTTCTTTCCTTCATGTGTATTTTTCTCTCCTAACTCCATAAAAATTTCTTTCTTCTTTCCCTTACTCTCTTCTTTCCTTTTCTTTCTTTTTTCCTTATATCCTTCCTTCCTTTTTCTTACATTCTCTTCTTTCTCTCTTCTTCCTCTCTTCCATCCTCCAAGTATTTCTATCTTCTAACTTCGACCAGAGAGAGAGAGAGAGAGAGAGAGAGAGAGGTCGCTCGCTCGCTCACTCACCATATTTCTCGATTAAATCACCGCTTTTTTTTTTTTAACAAATATGTTTTAATTCCACGGTTTTCAGGCCTAAATGATAAGCCTATTTTTCATGCTGGCGAGCGTGCTTTGTGTGAAAGAAGATAAAAGTAGAAAATATTGTGATGTGTGTGTGTGTGTGTGTGTGTTGGGGGGGGGGGGGGGGGACATTTGCTGGGGTGAAAACTAGGAAAAAAGTTGTGGTAGTAGTAATAGTAGTAGTAGTAGTAGTAGTAGTAGTAGTAGTAGTAGTAGTAATAGTAGTAGTAGTAGTAGTAGTAGTTCAGTTCAGTTCAGTACATTTTATTTCGTAAGAAACTTACATAGTAGAGTAGACAGACGCACATGACGATGTACAACAAGAAAAAATAAATGTTATTGTTATATACAAACAGCATAATTTGCACATACTTATATGATAAATCTTACAGGTATGTATTTACATGTGTTGCACCTTCAAATATCAAATTAAAAATCTCATACAAGTACAAAATGTATGGATAGGCTAACCATTAAAATCAATTGATATAAATTAAAATGATCTATAAAGTATATATATATACAAAACGAAAATACGTAATACATTTGTAAACAACATAGGAAATATAAAAAAGTTAACCCTTAAGCTGTGAAGGGATTAATATCCATAATGTAAACAGGGGCCTCGCCTCTCCTCATGTCGCTTGTACCCAGACTATCCTGGCCTTAATAACATCCAGAGCCTCTTCAAATATATTGATATTGTAATACTGATCAAATAAATGTCTAACA
>JACEEZ010021526.1:115776-125987 GCA_016584305.1 Chionoecetes opilio | reverse complement strand
TTAAATCCCATCTCGTATCATGACTATATCACTGACGGACCTCCGTACTACTATACACTACTACTACTACTACTACTACTACTACTACTACTACTACCACTACTACTACTACTGTACTTTAGCTCAGTTACAGGGAGTTTCGTACACAAGTTGTTTCTTACCCAGGTTTTGTTGGTTGTTTCGTACACTGATTTTGAGTATTTTCGTACATAGCTGGTGTCGTTTCGTAACTCTAGTAGTCAAGTTCAACTCTGAGCTGAGTGTACGAAACGACTATGCTTTCATATAGACTACGAAACAACTTTTTGGTGTACGAATCTACTGGTGTACGAAACAACTTGTGTACGAACTGACTTTAGCTCCTATGACCTGACATGACACCACTTCTGACCTGGTGGTGATAGCCGTCCCGTCGGTCCAGGGTCATCTGTGTGCCCTCGAGTGCCTCCAGGGGCCCAGACGGTGGTCCTGGAGGTGCAGGGCCGACAGGGAGGAGGCCAGGACCACGTCAGACTCAAATGGCCCTCGATCGTCCCTCTGCGTGAACGAGTGTGTGTTAGAGATACATTGATATAAATACTAGAGAACATTGAGACAAACTTAGAACATTGAATTTAGAACATTGATATAAATAATAGAGAGAGAGAGAGAGAGAGAGAGAGAGAGAGAGAGAGAGAGAGAGAGAGAGAGAGAGAGAGAGAGAGAGAGTTAGTACACGCACTTATAATACCACATGATAATAATACAGGAAAACCTGGTTTATCCGGCACCCGCGGGGGGCAGCGCATGCCGGATAACTCATTTTGCCGTTGTTTTGAGAGTTACTCTTATGGAATTGCCCAAAATCCCTTTTTTTTTTTTTTTTTTTTTTTTTTTTTATACATCAAAGGAACTGGCCAAGGGCACAACAAAAATGGGTAACACAAAGCCCGCTAGTTGCCAGTCCCTATAAAGAAGACAGTAAGAGAATAAAATAAAAAAGAGGGGTGAGCCAATTTAGTTCGGGAGGTGTCTTGTTACTCTTCTTTTGAAAAGATGTAAGTCATAGGAAAGTGGAAACATAGAAACAGGAAGAGAGTTCCAGAGTTTACCAGTGAAAGGGATGAAAGGGTTGCCAACCCTGCGTACCCCGCCAAATTTGAACAAAATTTCTGCCGATTTTCTCAGTTTTTGAAATAATTATATCTAATTACTGCCTGGGTTATCCTGCTGAGTGCCCCTTTCTACCCCGCACTCCTCGTCAGGATGGACAAGCCAGTCCTCGTGTCGCACGCCACCACCACGAACTCTCCTCTCTTTTTTCACAGGATCTCTCTGACGAGCTCAAGCTAGCCCGTGGTCCTCCCTGCTGGAGGCCCGGAGGGGAAAAAAAAAAAAAAAAAAAAAAATGCCTGGGTCGATTAGTGTCGTTGTTTTAAATGCCGGTTAAACGAGGTTCTCCTGTATATACAGGGAGGTCCCGTTATACGAACATTCAATATACGAGAATCCGATGATACGAGATGTGTAAATTAGGGTCTATTTTCAATATACGAGATCGAAAATCCAATGTTATGACATTCAAACTGGGGTGAGTAAAATTACCAAGGTATTTACTAAAGTAAATTACAAGTTATTTACTAAAATTATAAACATTTACTGACTACATATATGATTTTACCTAAGGTTGTACGATAATCAATCTGAAAATAACGTGCAGACTGGCCAACGACTGCTCGAGACTGGTATTAGCAGAGGTAGGAAGTCTCCAGGCTCGCTTATTATTGTTTGGTATGCTATGAAATATCCTTTCTCTAGGTGAATGTAGACATATGATTGCATTTGGGTGGATATCATTCATATACAGGGAGGTCCCGTTATACCAGCATTCGGTATACGAGAATCCGATGATACGAGATGTGTAAATTAGGGTCTATTTTCAATATACGAGATCGAAAATCCAATGATACGACATTCAAACTGGGGTGAGTAAAATTATCAAGTTCAAAATATGCGCCCTACCACTCCCGGGGTGGACAAAGGGGGATTTGGTTGACCCCAGTGAGGTCACCCCTAGCAAGCTGTGACCTGAAGGGTAATTAAGCATATGGCGCAGCCTGACCTTTAGGAGTAATTAACAGGTGTGCGGCCCCAACCTTGGGACCCCTACACTACCTTCTCTTGTATCACGCGGCGTCCCCTACATTACAACGTCTTTTTTGCTTGTTATGCATGTTTTATGTTTAATTAATGTGCAGTTATGTTATTTTGTGTGCTATTTTCTCTTTCAGAATGGTTTTTCTACAGAATAGGTAGTACAGTGTGGGTAATATAGACGCTGTGTGTTTGTGGTGTTGGCTACAGAATAGGTAGTACAGTGTGGGTAATATAGACGCTGTGTGTTTGTTGTGTTTGCTACAGAATAGGTAGTACAGTGTGGGTAATATAGACGCTGTGTGTTTGTTGTGTTGGCTACAGAATAGGTAGTACAGTGTGGGTAATATAGACGCTGTGTGTTTGTTGTGTTTGCTACAGAATAGGTAGTACAGTGTGGGTAATATAGACGCTGTGTGTTTGTTGTGTTGGCTACAGAATAGGTAGTACAGTGTGGGTAATATAGACGCTGTGTGTTTGTTGTGTTTGCTACAGAATAGGTAGTACAGTGTGGGTAATATAGACGCTGTGTGTTTGTTGTGTTGGCTACAGAATAGGTAGTACAGTGTGGGTAATATAGACGCTGTGTGTTTGTTGTGTTGGCTACAGAATAGGTAGTACAGTGTGGGTAATATAGACGCTGTGTGTTTGTTGTGTTGGCTACAGAATAGGTAGTACAGTGTGGGTAATATAGACGCTGTGTGTTTGTTGTGTTGGCTACAGAATAGGTAGTACAGTGTGGGTAATATAGACGCTGTGTGTTTGTTGTGTTGGCTACAGAATAGGTAGTACAGTGTGGGTAATATAGACGCTGTGTGTTTGTTGTGTTGGCTACAGAATAGGTAGTACAGTGTGGGTAATATAGACGCTGTGTGTTTGTTGTGTTGGCTACAGAATAGGTAGTACAGTGTGGGTAATATAGACGCTGTGTGTTTTGTTGTGTTGGCTACAGAATAGGTAGTACAGTGTGGGTAATATAGACGCTGTGTGTTTGTTGTGTTGGCTACAGAATAGGTAGTACAGTGTGGGTAATATAGACGCTGTGTGTTTGTTGTGTTGGCTACAGAATAGGTAGTACAGTGTGGGTAATATAGACGCTGTGTGTTTGTTGTGTTTGCTAGAGTTTATTTTAGCTTGAAAAACATGTCTTTTTTTTCTTTCTTTTTTAAATTGATGGTCCTGGAACCAAACCTATATTTTACCATTAGTTATGTGTTTCATTATACGACATTTCGCTTTACGAGTATGCCAGGTGGAACCTAACTGCTCGTATCTTCGGGACCTCCCTGTATATGAGTAAAGAGATGAAATACAAGCAAGGGACTCATCCACGTCTGGCAGCGCGGCCTTTGGCAGCAGCAGCAGCAGCATGAGCCAGCCCATGAAGCCCGTGAGGTGGATATCAACACCATTAGACCAAGGGAGATAGATGTCTTTGGTAATATTTAGTAGGGGAGCGAGAACCCTTTGAGGAATCCTATGATCCCTGGTGATATCCTATGGTGCTATCACAGGCGTGGGAGCTGACTGTCTTCTTCAGGAAGGCACAGGTGAGGCGGATGACGGCGGGTTTTTACTCATAAGTTTTGAGTGGCGGCTGGCCGCTGGAGCCGTCACGATAGGTTTGGGCAGGATTAAACGTCTTATTACTAGTTATTATACAACTTAGTGATTATGGTGAGATGTTATATACACGTGTCATTATCTAAATCAATGTAGCACCGTGTTTCACCTTAAATAAGGGTGATTTAAAGATGTTATGATGAGGTGACTGCTGGGGCAGTGAGTGACGGAGAAATTCTTGCCGCGGCCCCACCGCCCCATAACACAAATATTCACTATTTCAACCCACATACACACCTTCTACCACCAAAACACTAGCAACACAGGCTTTTTACTTATATATCTTACTATCTGATACATTAAAACTCCTTAAAACGCAAGCATTCCGAATAAAACGAGAATTAGTTTGGGATGACGGGGACAGAGGGCGGAGAGGCAGTCTGGCATGCCATTCTTGCCGGGAAATATGTCTCGCTGACTTGTGATTGGTCGAGAAGTTTTAAAAACAGTTTATCATTGGCTGGTAACTAACTGATGATGAGCTTGATGACATCATTTATGTTTTATGTTTAATTAATGTGCAGTTATGTTATTTTGTTTGCTATTTTCTCTTTCAGAATGCTTTTTCTACAGAATAGGTAGTACAGTGTAGGTAATATAGACGCTGTGTGTTTGTTGTGTTTGCTAGAGTTTATTTTAGCTTGAAAAACATGTATTTTTTTTATTTTTTTTTAAATTGATGGGGTCCTGGAACCAAACCTATATTTTACCATTAGTTATGTGTTTCGTTATACGAGATTTCGCTTTACGAGTATGCCAGGTGGAACCTAACTGCTCGTATCTTCGGGACCTCCTTGTACTACTAATTGCCACTAACTTTCCTAGCCTCTTGTAGCTTCCTTATGCTCTTATGTTCTTATGTCATCACCACCTCTTTCCTCACCCCACGCAGGGCCAGTCAGAAGAGTCAGCTGAAGCACTCCCCCAAAAGCCAGTGTTCCCCCAGGGCGCTGAAGAGGCTCAGAATAGATCTCGGCAATCATCGCTCGGACTCCCGCAACAACGGTCTCGAGAATGGGAAGTCGGCCTTCATGGAGGTGGACCCCCTGGACACTGACCCGGCCTCCCACTCCCACAGCAGTAACTCTCAAGGTATTTATTTGTGGTTTATTTGTTTACATTGTGAAGCTATGAATTACTGGGGACATTGTGAAGGGTCTCTAAAGCATGTGAGGTCAAAGAAACGTCTAGGAAAAGATAAGAAGTAGCATTACAGTTACAGGTATTTTCTGGTGTTTCAATACATAGAGAAACAATATTATTTGTGCTGGTAGTGCAATATTTTGAAGCAGTATTTAATTGTGGTTTACTTGTGATGTTATTTACTTGTGTTTACTTGTGTTACTTAGACTTTACTTATTGCTTATTTGTTTACATTTAGAAGAGATGAATTACTGGATATGTTGTTGTTAAAGGTCTGTAAGGCATGCAGGGTTAAAGAAACATCCTTAAAAAGATAAAAAGTAGCATTATAGTTACTGTTGAGGGTGGTAAAGGATTGGCATGGACTCAGTCGTCAGGTAGTTAGTGTGGAGTCATTAGGGAGCTTTAAAAGGAGGCTGGACAGTGTTATGGATGGGGATGAAAGGTGGATGTAGGTACACTCATACCGAGATTTACGAAAACTATTTACGAATTTTCGAAGATACGAACAAAATTATTTTGTCCCCAAATTCGGTTTACACACGAATAATTCGAAGTTACGAACAAAAGTTCGTAAATTCATAAACAAAAACAAAAACAAAAATTGAATACATAAATAGTAAGAATATTTATAACACCTAAATATTGTAAAAAGTTCAGTCAACAGAACCCTTGGCTCAGCACAGCCACACGCGGGGACGCTCAAGATTGTTTGTTTACATATTCTCCGACCGGTCGTGCTGTGTTTATGAATATTATTGTGTATGATCAGACATTTCAGTGATTATTTCAGTGAATAATGCCTCCCAAGCATGGTGCCTGTGCTAGTGTGGGTGGTCCTAAGCCCAAGAAAGCCAGAAAAGCCATAACACTAGAGTTTAAGATAGCGATTGTCAAGAAATTTGACGAAGGCGTGCGAGTACATATATATATATAATATATTATATATATATATATATATATATATATATATATATATATATATATATATATATATATATATATATATATATATATATACAGGGAGGTCCCGAAGATACGAGCAGTTAGGTTCCACCTGGCATACTCGTAAAGCGAAATCTCGTATAACGAAACACATAACTAATGATAAAATATAGGTTTGGTTCCCCATCAATAAAAAAATAAAAAATAAAAAAGACATGTTTTTCATGCTAAAATAAACTATAGCAAACACAACAAACACACAGCGTCTATATTACCCACACTGTACTACCTATTCTGTAGAAAAAGCATTCTGAAAGAGAAAATAGCACACAAAATAACATCACTGCACATTAATTAAACATAAAACATGCATAACAAGCAAAAAAGACGTTGTAATGTAGGGGACGCCGCGTGATACAAGAGAAGGTAGTGTAGCGGTCCCAAGGTTGGGGCCGCACACCTGCTAATTACCCCTAAAGGTCAGGCCGCGCCATATGCTTAATTACCCTTCAGGTCACGGCTTGCTAGTGGTGACCTCACTGGGGTCAACCAAATACCACTTTGTCCAGCCCAGGAGTGGTAGGGTGCGCATTTTGAACTTGATAATTTTACTCACCCCAGTTTGAATGTCGTATCATTGGATTTTCGATCTCGTATATTGAAAATAGACCCTAATTTACACATCTCGTATCATCGGATTCTCGTATACCGAATGCTCGTATAACGGGACCTCCCTGTATATATATATATATATATATATATATATATATATATATATATATATATATATATATATATATATATATACACAACCCTCGTTTTCCCGGACCTCCATTTCCCGGATATGGGATTTGCCGGACAAAATCCGAGGTCCGGGGATATGTCAGAGTCCCGGACAAATGTCTGGTCCAGTACGTAAATTGACAAAGTTGTCCGGCAGTCTGAGCGTCTCCTGTCACCCTTGGTCAGTGTCCGCGCCTCCCGCCAGGTGGCAGCATGCTCAGCGATCGTATTGTTTACATTTGGGCACAAGAAACACTCACGGTTCACCTGCACCGCCTCTGTCAGTCCCCTGAGCCCAACTGCCCCTGGTGCAGGAACGTCTCTGAGACTATTGAACACTTTCTGCTGCAGTGTCCGGCGACTGTCCGTGCTTCCACTCCCACCGTGTAGTGCTACGCTCTCGACTCCTCGCCCTGAACGTCACCACCTGTGACCTGCCCACCCTGCTGGCGGCGGCTGGCGTCCACCCCTCCCGGCAACACGCTGTCATCCGCCTCACCTGTGCCTTCCTGTGGAAGACAGGTCAACTACAGCGCCTGTGATAGCATCATAGGACATCACCAGGGCTCATAGTGCTCCCCAAGGGATCCTCGCAGCCCTAAAAACAACAACAAAGTGACGTAAAAGTCTGCGGCGGGGTAGTTGATATTGGCGGTTGCCGGACAATAAATACTAGAGTAGGATAAACGTCCAGGGGTGGGTAATGGCCTTGGACTGTTGCGATTCCCGGACGTTTGCTGTTCCCGGACCAGTGCTCCCCCCTATTAGTCCGGGAAAACGAGGGTTGTGTGTACGTATATAATATATATATATATATATATATATATATATATATATATATATATATATATATATATATATATATATACAGGGAGGTCCCGTTATACGAGCATTCGGTATACGAGAATCCGATGATACGAGATGTGTAAATTAGGGTCTATTTTGAATATACGAGATCGAAAATCCAATGATACGACATTCAAACTGGGTTGAGTAAAATTATCAAGTTCAAAATGTGCGCCCTACCACTCCCGGGCTGGACAAAGGGGGATTTGGTTGACCCCAGTGAGGTCACCCCTAGCAAGCCTTGACCTGAAGGGTAATTAAGCATATGGCGCGGCCTGACATTTAGGGGTAATTAGCAGGTGTGCGGCCCCAACCTTGGGACCGCAGTCAGGTCACCCCCAGCAAGGCTTGACCTGAAGGGTAATTAAGCATATGTATGGCAAGGCCTGACCTTTAGGGGTAATTAGCAGGTGTGCGGCCCCAACCTTGGGACCGCTACACTACCTTCTCTTGTATCACGCGGCGTCCCCTACATTACAACGTCTTTTTTGCTTGTTATGCATGTTTTATCTTTAATTAATGTGCAGTTTATGTTATTTTGGGTGCTATTTTCTCTTTCAGAATGCTTTTTCTACAGAATAGGTAGTACAGTGTGGGTAATATAGACGCTGTGTGTTTGTTGTGTTTGCTACAGAATAGGTAGTACAGTGTGGGTAATATAGACGCTGTGTGTTTGTTGTGTTTGCTACAGAATAGGTAGTACAGTGTGGGTAATATAGACGCTGTGTGTTTGTTGTGTTGGCTACAGAATAGGTAGTACAGTGTGGGTAATATAGACGCTGTGTGTTTGTTGTGTTTGCTACAGAATAGGTAGTACAGTGTGGGTAATATAGACGCTGTGTGTTTGTTGTGTTTGCTAGAGTGTAATTTAGCTTGAAAAACATGTCTTTTTTTTTTTTTTTTTTTTTTTTTTTTTTTAATAAATTGATGGGGTCCTGGAACCAAACCTATATTTCACCATTAGTGATGTGTTTCGTTATGCGAGATTTTGCTTTACGAGTATGCCAGGTGGAACCTAACTGCTCGTATCTTCGGGACCTCCCTGTATATATATATATATATATATATATATATATATATATATATATATATATATATAATGATGTTTCAGGGTGACAGAGACACTCGTCATACTTGGGGTTGTTTATGCGCAACGTTTCGCCAAGGCACTTGGCATCATCAGGCTAAAAATAGTTAAAAATTTAATATATTGTAATGCTAAAAAGCGAACATCTAAAAAATTAATTCTAAGAAACAATCAAATATTCCTATATTATCTAAAATTACTAACTAATAAATAAAATATAATTTGTACTTAACGGACCTTGGTGTGTATGCTGTCTGAGTTGGTAGAGGACTGAATGAACACTAGTTTTGTGGGTGACATTTCAGCTTGTGTGGGGCGATCGAACCGAGAGTCGGGCAATCGAAACTGTGATAGTCATTTGAGTATATGTAGTTGGTGTGAAATGACTTGGTTATTAAGATCAGGGGACAAATGCTTGATGTGTATAGCTTCTAATAATTTAGTGTCACTAGGGTAGTGTGCCTTGGATAGGATACTAAAGTCATTCATAGAAAAAGGGTGATCTAAATCATGTGAGTGTGAGCGGATTGCAGATTGCGAAGGTGAAGAAATGGGTCGACCAGTACGTGCAGAAACACCTTTATGCTCAGAAAGCCTAAGGGTTAGATTCCTTGTCGTCTCGCTGACGTATCTAGCGTTACAACTATATAGCGTTACTCGTCGGCGAGACGACAAGGAATCTAACCCTTAGGCTTTCTGAGCATAAAGGTGTTTCTGCACGTACTGGTCGACCCATTTCTTCACCTTCGCAATCTGCAATCCGCTCACACTCACATGATTTAGATCACCCTTTTTCTATGAATGACTTTAGTATCCTATCCAAGGCACACTACCCTAGTGACACTAAATTATTAGAAGCTATACACATCAAGCATTTGTCCCCTGATCTTAATAACCAAGTCATTTCACACCAACTACATATACTCAAATGACTATCACAGTTTCGATTGCCCGACTCTCGGTTCGATCGCCCCACACAAGCTGAAATGTCACCCACAAAACTAGTGTTCATTCAGTCCTCTACCAACTCAGACAGCATACACACCAAGGTCCGTTAAGTACAAATTATATTTTATTTATTAGTTAGTAATTTTAGATAATATAGGAATATTTGATTGTTTCTTAGAATTAATTTTTTAGATGTTCGCTTTTTAGCATTACAATATATTATTTTTTTTACTATTTTTAGCCTGATGATGCCAAGTGCCTTGGCGAAACGTTGCGCATAAACAACCCCAAGTATGACGAGTGTCTCTGTCACCCTGAAACATCATGATGTATCAAATAAGAAAATCAACTATATTATATATATATATATATATATATATATATATATACCGTATTTGCCTCTGCATATGACGCACCTCTGCATAAGACGCACCCCTATTTTACAAAGAGGTTTTGTGAAGAAAAAAAATATTGGTGTTTTGGAGGGAATTTTTTTTCTTCGTAAAAGTATCAAGTTATTAAAAAAAAAAAAAGGATTTGTAGGGGAAAGCAAATGATTATGAGCATGTACCTAAATACAATATTTACAGTGCAATGAATGTGAATGAAAAATTTTACTCATTAAAATGTAAAGAGAATGATAGTGTAACCAAAATCGATCATAAATCATAATACAGCCGGCGCCAAAAAAACTTAGGACGCC